>VALG01013635.1:0-47237 GCA_009835305.1 Ipomoea purpurea
CTTCTCCCCACAAGATGATAGGCATGAAGTATGCACTGATATCCGAATATATTTTTCCATTATCAGCAACTTTGGAATATCAATTCTTTTTGTGCACATACATGAATGGTGTTGTTCCATATTGGGGATTTTGGGTTCATAGGGTCCGCACCTCATGTTGTCATATTTATCACTAACATCTATCTTTTAATACAGATAATATTTCCAAAGAGTTGGTATTTTCGTAATGAAAAAACAAGAACACGCTCCTATTTAGTGGCTAAACCACCATCGGATCGAACCATACGATGTAACCCGCCACCCACCAATAGCCAATTGTAAACATGAATAAGAAAAAAAAGAAAGACGGTTCCCTGTAGGGGCAACTTACCTCTAAATTGCAGAACTGCCATCACCTAGGTAGGATCCAACTGAATAATTTTGTATGCCCATTACGGATTACAGATGAATTCTTGACAACAATAGGCCATTAAAAAGTTTGAAAATTTACACATTGTACTTGGGAACTATATACTATTATTGATCACTTTTAAGGTTAGCAAATAAAAGGGTAGACGAAAGTTGTACTCATGACATTTTTCTCTGGATGTATGCCATTTTTTTAGAAATTTATTTTATTTCAATACCATGGGAAGACATAAATAAAAATACAAGATACACTATATAGTATATATATTAAGTTACTTACCCTTCAAATTCGCCAATTCGGCGTATTCCTTGGAAAACGGGTTTCCAATTCGGATTCAAGTGGCGGTGAAACCGTTGAACAGATATTTTGCTCACGGTGAACTATAGTCGTTGCACCCTCATAATTAATACAGCATTTCATTTTCTATGAACAAAGATGACTTTGGTGATTGGTTCCGGGGCCGCTGTTGTGAAATTGTATTGGCTTAAAAATAACCAATATTCAGATCGACCAATGACACCGAGGTACGTCTCTTTGGATCATTGTGTTAGCACCATTCCGGGACTATCTATATGCTATTTGGTGTGGATTTTTTCTCAAGAATAAGGTATGGTGAATGGGCATTTAGGGTTCGCACATTCCATGAAATCATAATGCATGGTATAAAGATATCTTAACAGCGAGCTCGAATTATCAGTATTCTTTTTTCTGGCTGTTAATTTGTGGATAAGTGGAGTTCGGTTAAACGAGGATTTAGAATATATATGTAGGGCCTATCATATTATTTATGGTAAGGGCTGGTAGTCTCTTTAGTGGTTGAGTTGGGTATCACAGAAAAAAACGAAAAGACATTTTGGATTGGAGAATTATTGTTAACTAGCAGTGAAGCTGAATAAAAGTGTTGGGTTCGAATTAATAAATACACACCTACATGTCCGTGGAGTATCACGAAGATCCATGAAAATATATTTTTTAAATTAATTTTACAATATTGTTTCAATTACCAATTTATTGTTATTATACGCCTGTTTGGTCCCATTGAAAAAGTAAATCTATCGAGTTCGGTCATTTTTGACTTGTTTGCCACTATTAATTATTTGACTTAGTTAAAAGCTGCTCAAGTTTTTTTTAGCTTTTGAAAAAATCATTTGTATGTAATCATTATTCTCACGAGATAACGAGGTTAATTTACCCAAATATCACGAACCTAAGTAGTTTTGGGGAATTCAAACTTAGTCTTACCCACTCCAACTTTGAGAATTTAAAATGTCAAAGCATTCTATACGCACCAAAACTTGTGGACTATTATATTCCTTACCTCTTTTATATTGGTGACGTGAGATTACTATATGGCAGGTGCTACGCTAGGGTATAGAGGAATGGCCAAATTTTACTAGTACAATTTTTTTGTGGTCTTGGACTATTATCCGGTGTAATATAATTATTCCAACTAATATATAACAAAGCTATAGGATTAGTTTATCAATATAGAGATCTATAATGGGCTTATGGTGGAAGTATTTCAACTCATAAATTACAGAGAAGGTCATAACAACAACAGGCCTTTCATGATGGATATTCACTTACGCCGTTTTATTTTGTAATTAGGGATTAGCAAACAAATCAAGAATTCATGCTAAGTCGTGTCTATATTCTATGGTGATTTAGACTACAGACTGTAGTTGTTTGAATATATCATTACCTCCGTCCATCTTATGTTTCCAATAGGTGTTCACATCTCACAAGTACAACTCACAAGTATTAGACGTATATCTAGAGTTTTATATTAATTAACTAGGAGGGTGCTGGCACTGGACTTAAATATCTTCGGCGTTTTGATATCACTTGTTAGTGTTTAATGATAAGACGGTTACTATTACCAGCCATAACATATTTTGAGGACGGGCTTTAGGCGGGGAACATTACTTTTTCTAATGGGAAAACTTTGGAAATTATTAGTATTTTGCGCAATAGAATACTATTAAATGTTTACAGGGATTTAAGGTTGCATACGCAGATGGGAAACTCCGATTTGTGGAACATTTGTATATTTATGATCATTGTAGATACCTTTCAGAAAACTACCTTTGGACACACACACGACTCATGATTAGGTCAATCTCTTTCGTAAGCAATTGCCCGTTCCATTTAGGCCAAACCTTCTCGCTTATGTTCTTCGTTCACCAACCGGCAGCACGAAGTACCCCTGGTGCGAGCCGCTCCTGCTGTAGGGAACTATTTTTGAGGATTCCAAGATCGTCTTATCCCGTAAAACCAAGACTCAAATAGTGATCAAAATAGTACGTCGTATTTGGTATAAGAATTAGTAAAATAAAATCAGGAAAGTTTGAACGTGATTAATTTAGAATTGTAATCTTTATATGTAATATATTATATATACAATATTCTATCTAAACTTCGAACATTTGACAAGTTGGATATAGTACTATAATATACAATGATGTTTAATTATTCAAATTTATTGTTATTCTTGCAATATAAAAACTTAATTGACTAACATAATGATATTGCAAATACGACGCAATATCTTATCAATATATAAAAAGAATTAATTCGACCTTTTGCCATACAAATATCAGGGTAGTTTTTACGAATTATAATAAAATAATATATAAATAAAAAATACTGAAATTTGACTGTCGTTTTATGTTCATAGGGCGTACAATTGCAATTATGCAAAAGCAGGTTTGGGAAAATTCCTGGGACGATGGTGAGACGAGGACTCATAATCTCTATTTCTTTATTTTCTGCGCTCATAAGGTGTAAGAGATACTTTGGGTTGTTTTTCAATCAATCATACCACACAATCTGTGATACGCCATTTCGGGGATAGCTGCGGCTGCGAATTTCGGTCTTTCTATTGGCGTACGGTCCGACTATAGTTTGTGAAAGATATTTAATGGTAATGATAGTCGATCGCAGACAGGAGGAATTACGAATATTCTAAAAGTGGAGAAATATAACGGGCTAATCACATCATAAAACTGACTATATCCGCAAAGAACATTTTTGTGAGACTAATAGGGTATTCTAATTATTTCTCTTTTAAATTTGGGTCATTATTCATATCTAGAAATTTTTGTGCTGATCTTTTGATTTGTTATGAGAAAAGTTGTCGTTCTTATAAAGGGTCCCATTAGGTGGGTTGAAGCGTAGTTACAATTTTGAGATAAGAGGAAAGAAAGCCATATAGTACTAGTTAATTTCTAAATCTTTGCACCATTTCCGTTCCTTTTGGTCATACCTATAGAGCGTACGCAACCTCAAGTAAAACTGCATGAACACGACCTCAACCACCATAAAATACTAAGTAAGGTACGCGCATGGATCCAAGAAGACTAGATAATGCAGACAGTGAATGATATGTCGATACAGCTATATCTCTACCTTATTTTTGGGTGCTCTCGTAACCATATTTATTCTGATAGTAAGCCAAAGAACTATTGCATAGAATAGCTATAGTCAATATTTTAGGTGCAAAAAATGATATAGATGCCCAATTTTTAATTAAACACCACAACCGCTACTTAAGTAATTTTTCTTATCATAATGATATTAACCTTTCTAGGTAGAAACCAAGCTTTAAAACTTAACAGACAATTGATTGTAATAAAAAGAAGAAACCAATTTCTATCCAAGAGACCCGGTAAATACTGGATAAAAAAAATAAAACATAAAAATTACTATTCATACTAGAGAAAGTTAATGTAAAACACTATGTAGTATTACTAATTTCTTTAGCTACATGGACATCACAAGTGGATCGTATAGTTATGTAATGGGATGCTTTGAGTTTTGCATTGCGGGTTTGGCGTTTGCATCGTGGTTACAGATCAATTTTTTTTTCCTTTAGTTAATTACGTGCCAAAAATTTTCCTCCAAATTCAAGATGCCCATATTCAGTACTTAGACCTCGGAATAACGTACTTTGATTACGAACAAACATGTATTGGAGAAATTAATTGCATTTTATATTTATATATATATGATGAAGTGCATGATATGTCACTGTTCCTCTCTCTCTCTCTCTTGATATATTATAATCTTTTCATAGTTAAAAGAAATATTCCATATTTCTCTAATCATACTCTTCGTCTAAGCTGTGTGACTTGTTTGGTTTTAAGCAGATAAAAGACACAGAATATGAAAATATCATTTTAAAACAAAATCACATATATACACGTGTGTGAAACTAGTTTGGGATTTGATTTGCGTCCCCTTGTGGGTAAAAGAGAACATCTATGTTATATCAATTCATAATCTAAAAAGTGTTCTTGATAAAATAGTGGACCAAATCTTCTTCCGAAATCAATGTGGGACCAAAAGCTTAACTTTTTCATTTACATTTTCCAACTCAAATGGGTCCTACATTGAGAATCAATATCTCATTCACCTATTATCCGTTTTGAGCGTACAATATATCGATCTATTCGTCTCACTACAAAGAAACCGAATCCACTTTGACCGACCCAAATTGGAAGGTGAACCTCACTGAAAATTGTACGACACAAAATAATCACTTAACGTGTCATTTCAATACACTTTAAGCTTATTTTTTCACATAGAGTTCTAACTTCTCTAAAGAAACATAACACATTCCACACTTAAAAGTTGTCAAATTCGCACAGTGGCACCGGCTAGGACATGCTGTGTCTTAATTTTTGGCCAATAATTTGAGGCATACTGCCGTCAGATTGGCAGGTCGTTGCAATTTCTTCCAGGCACGGCCGTGTCAGTGCGCAATGCCTGGTCTCTTTGTTTCCTATTGCCGTTAGCTTGCTGCTCCAGGTCTCCAGTTTCTATTGCACTGCTTCCCTTGGACTTCAAAATGCCTGCATCACTTTTTCTCATTGTAGGATAAGTGGTACCCTTAAGTAACAAATCACACTAATAAGTCCATTTCACAACTGTAACTTAAAGCACATGAATGAGTTGATGTACGAAATGTGGTCAATAAATAAAGGGGTGAAATGTGATTGTGATATATGTATAACCCACGACTCGACTCGAGGATAACAACACGGACCAGAAGACATCACGTTGGAGCCAAAAGCACCCGGCTCAACGGCACCATGAGGTGCCCCGACTCGAGCCGACTACATGGGGCTCGGGTCGGGTGGCACGACCCTACCCGAGCTCGACCCATAGCGGGGCTCGGTATGGGAGCTCGGTACTACCCGAGCTCGGGACCCGATCCGACCCGGTCCGTCCGAGCCCAGTTAAAGTGGTGATCTAACCACCCCGATTTAGGGGGAGGCGTTGGAGGTTTGGCTTGTATAAAAAACGCCTCCTCTGTCCTAACAAGGGGCATTCTATCTACGTTCTACATTTATTACGCATTTTGTCCGATTCCTAAGAAACTACTGTAATAGTCAAGATTAAGTGTTATCAAAAGGTTTATGACGATGTACATGTATTGTATATGTGAATTTGACTTTTTTTTTAAATGAACAAAATGTGAAAAAAAAAATAATAAAATAAGTGAAGAGACCAAATTGTCCTTTCCTAAAATAGATTTTCACCGAAAAAGCCATCAACAAGATTAAAAGTGTCCAAAATATGATATTGTTGATATTTAAATGACAAAAACAATAATCTAAAACCGTACTAAATTTAAAATTGTCACCAAAGACGATGGACCGCTGAAATTAACCCTTGTTTAAATAAGGAAGTGTCAAATAGGCCCATGTACTACTTGTCAAAGTGCTCAATTCCCACCACCATGAACTAAATAAAATGCTAATTAACCACATTTACCTATTTAAAATTTGTTCAATTAGCATTTTTAGCAGGTAATTGATTTTTTTACAGGTTACCAAATTTAATTATTAAAAATAATTTAAAATAAAAAAATAAAAAAAAAGTATATATATATATATATATATATATATATATAAGTATATATACTATATATATATAGGATATATATATATATACTATATATATATATAAATAATAATGATAAATATTAAAAATTATTGAAATTATTTTTTGTTAATAATTGAATTGGACCTGCAAAAAAAAGTCAATTACCTGCTAAAAATGCCTATTTGACAAATTTTAGGTATAGTGTGGTTAATTAGCCTTTAATTTAGTTCATGGTGGGAATTGAGCACTTGGCAATAGTATATGGGCTTATTTGACACTTCTCCCTTTAAAATATGATATTAAAGTTCATACATTCCGTACTGTTACAATTCAACAAAGCTCCCCACTTAATTAACGGGGTAGCTTTTAAATGCCAAGTTGGGTTAGTCTCCTAATAAAGTAATAATAATGTGTATTTGCACTTTTGGTACTCACAAGTACAAGACATTTCTACATTTGATCTCTAATTATTAAATTTTCAAATTTGATCTAATACTCCGTAATTTTTAAATTTTATCACATTTTATCTTAAACTATTAAAACTTCTAGATTTGGTCCCATAAATTTTAAATCATTGATACATTTGCCCATTCAACCTCAAATGTTAGTTATATTGTGATAAAATTTCAGGCAAGTGAATTATCTTAAAATAGAAAGTTTCATTTTCTAATACTTTTTTTTCCTGAACTATTTTTTCCTCCCCAAATCACTTATTCATTTTTTTCCCTAATGGATTGGACTGACTAACTAAAGTATGAAGTGCTATATTTTTACAACTTTATAAGTTAAATATGGTGTAAATTAATGATATTATGATTATATAATACAAATATTATATACAACTTAAATAATGTAATTAAAATCTAAGTTAAATTTAAAATTATATTCAAATTTAAATTACAAATATAAATATTTTGTACAAAAATACAAATTATTTAATTATAAGAGATATTAGTTGTTAATTTTAGGATTAGAGAATTACGTACTCGACCGAATCTGAAAATTTTAATAGTTGAGGACTTAAAGTGACAAAGATTAAAAAGTTAATATATGGTGTTGGTAAAAGTCAATAGTACGTCAAGTCTATTTATGATTTAATTAAAATACATAAATTAAAAATTAAAATATTCGTCAAAAAAAAAAAAAAAATTAAAATAAGTATCAATAATCAAGAGACTATTTTAGGAAGTAACTTTATTATAGAATTCCAATAAAAACATCTAGAGATTAAAATGATTGGATCATATCACCATCTTTAAAAAAAAAAATGATATTATTTAAAATATGATATTAAATTTCATACATACGTACTGTATGTTACAATTCAACAAAGCTCCCCACTTAATTAATAGCTTTTAATCTTGGCAAGTCTCTTAATAAAGTAATAATGGGGGCAATAGGTAGGGAGTGAGCTTGTTTGGCATGTGAGGCCAAGGCTTTAGCGGTGAGAAAAGCTTTGGGTTGGTTGAAGGATCGTGATTAGATGGTATTATAATTGAAATGAATGTGAAGCAACTGATTGATCAGCTTGCAAAGGAGAATCAAACGCTTTTTGGTTTGATTGTTCATGATATTCATATTCTTTTAGATATGTTTTTAAATGCTTGTTGTCGTTGTATGTTAAGCGTTCTGTTAATCATCAGGTTGTTTTCATCGTTTAGCTAGAAATGCTAGACTTGTGTTGGGTACTCGGTTTTGGTGTGATACAGGCTTTTCTTTTATTTTTCAAGCTCTTTGTAATGACGTTTTGAATTTATAAAAGTATGTGGTTTTCTTCTCAAAAAAAAAAAAAAAAAGTAATAATGAGTTATTATCACTTTTGGCCAAGTACCGAAGTACGGGACCATTTCTACATTTGATCTACGATTATTAAATTTTTTAGAGATGGTCTAACAACTTTTAAATTGTTGCCACATTTGGTCTATAACTATTAAAACTTCTAGATTTAGTTCCATAAATTTTAAATCATTACTACATTTGGCCCATCCAACCCGAATTTTAGTTATATTGATGATAAATTTTCAGAAAAATGAATTATTTTAAAGGTAAAATTATTAATTTTCTAATACTTTTTGTCTTAAACTTCTTTTTTTTTTTTTTCCTCCCAAATCACTTTATTATATTTTTCCCTAATGGACTAACTAAAGTTATGAACTATTATATTCTATCAACTTTATAAGTTAATATATGGTGTTAAATTTAATGATATTATGATTATAGAATACAAATATTATATACAAACTTTAATAATATTAAAATCTAAGTTAAAAAATTTTAAATTATATTACAAATTTAAATTTACAAATACTAAACATTTTGTACTATCAATTATAAGGAGTATTACTTGTTAATTTTGGGATTAGAGAATCACCTAATAAAATATAAAAATTTTAATAGTTGGAAACTAATAAATGTGGCAAAGATTAAAAATTATGGGACCAAAATTTACTTAATTTTAATAGTCGAGAATCAAATATAGCAAATATTTGAAAGTCGTTAAACAAAATTAAAAATTTCAATAATCGGAACCAAAAGTGGAAATAAATATAACTTTTTGTATATCTTGTTTGTATATATAATCCAATAGAGATTAACTACAATTCTATAAATATAATACAAAGTCCGAATTGAACCCAAATATATTTGATCAAATTAAAGATCACATAAAACAAAGAATCTCCCAGCCGCCGCCGAGATCAACCACCCTTTCCGCCGCCGTCTTCCGCCGCCGATATGGACTGTGGCAAGATCCTCCCGGTTGCAGATTACTCCCATTATATTGTATACACCCTTTTGTTCTTTGGTGCCTTCTACATTCTCATCATCTCAAGTAACCCTAACCAGTCCATGAATCCCCCCTCTCTCTTCCATAGCCAAAACCTTCCATGGCAACCTTCACCGCCCACCACTGTAAGCCCTTACCTTTCTCCTTTTAGATACCCACTTTTTATCTCTCAATTGTCTGCAAAATGAAATAGTGAATGAAAAAAAAAAAAAGACTTAATGACGTTTTGATATATTTGATTATATACTTAATTATAGGAAAAGCATAGACTGAAGATGTATAGAGATAAGCTGGAGGAGGCGTTAGCCGGAGCGTCGACGGAGAATAAGACGGTGATAATCGCGGTGGTGAATAAAGCGTACGTGGACGGCGAGAAGTCGATGTTGGGTCTGTTCTTGGAGGGGTTCTGGGTAGGGGAAGGTACAAGGGCGTTGGTCAAACACTTGCTCATCGTCGCCGTCGACCAAACGTCGTACGAGCGTTGCACGTTCTTCGGCCTCCATTGCTACAAGCTCGGAACGGACGGCGTCGACTTCGTCGGAGAGAAGGTGTTTATGTCGCCGGACTTCTTAAATATGATGTGGAGAAGAACCAATTCTTGGGTGACGTTCTTAAACTCGGTTACTCTTTTATATTTACGGTATGTTTGGTCTTTTTTTTTTCTTTTTTTTTTAAAGAATATATTTGGAATTGATAATTATGAGAACTAATTCATCAAATAGGTCCATAGGACTACAAACTTGTGAAGAATTGCACTCCAAGATTCAGGTCAGGTCCTTCAGTCAGAGTTGTAACAGTGCAATTATGTATATTTGCGGTGCAATCCTTTACAAGTTGTAACAGTCGTAAAGGGAGTTGATAGGAGCATACTTGGCGGTTCCGGAGAAATGCTACATGACTTTTAAATTTGTTTCCTAATAATGGAGGGCTTTAGTGTGGGAGTTATTTTTCTAAATTTATGTGACATAATTATGAGAATTTATGACTTTAATTACTAAAAATTACTTTGATACTTGATAGTATGTACGTTATCATCACATAAAACTTACCAAATATATTCCATTTTAATTATTTGAGTGCAGGACACTGATGTATTATGGCTAAGAAATCCATTCCCCAGATTAAGTGACCGAAACGAAACCCTAGACCTTCAAATCAGTACAGATCTCTTCAACGGCGATGACCGGTCGGAATCAAACCCGATCAACACCGGTTTCTATATGGTCCGATCCAGCAGAAGAACCATCGCGTTGTTCGATTCCTGGTACGGACTGAAAAACTCGTCGAATGGGAAGAAAGAGCAGGACATGTTGAACCAGTTAATTAGCCAAGGCGTGGTCGCAGAGCTAGGGCTGAGAGTGAAGTTCCTGAACACTCAATTCTTCAACGGATTTTGCCAGGTTAGTCGCGACGTTAAGTCCGTCGTGACGGTGCATGCGAACTGTTGCGGACTATAACCGCCAAGCTAGCTGATTTGACGGCGGTGATTCACGACTGGCAGAGGTTTAAAAGCTTCTCCGGCGATGCGAACCAGACGGCGGCGTTTCGTTGGCGCCGCACTATCGCTGCAAGGATTCATGGAACACTGATGCATGTGCGATATATATATTATATAATATACTATATATATTATATTATATATATATATATATATATACTATATATAATGCTGTAGAATTTTTATTTTTTAAAAAATTAGGATATCTCTTTAATTGAATATATGTAGTTTTTATTGTATTATTAAGACTATCATTCTGAATTATAGTATAAATTGAATATGTAGTTTTTTAAAAAATTAGGATATATCTCTTTTTGAATATGTTGTAGTTTTTATTGTATTAAGACTATCATTCTGAATTATAAGTATAAATTGTGATATGAATTTTTGTACCTTCCCAGAGTATAAATTATGTACATCATTTAAATTTAATGTCTATAATAATATGTCTTGTGTTGTAATTTTTGTATTTTGTTATATAAATTTCATACCTAGCTAGTTTTTTATATTAGGATTCATAATATTACGTGAATAGGGATGACAATTCTACTCGCACCCTATGAGTTTCCCGCATCTCCGTCCCTACGGGTTTTAAAATACTCGCACAATTTAAGTAATGGGTGCGGGTATTGGGAGAATTTTATATACCCGCCCGGTATGGCGCACCAGAACCTAAGGTGCGGTTGTGCGGTTTAATCTGGGCCATTCATCGCGCTTAAATCAACGTCCAGGATTATCAAAATTAAAAAAAAATACGGTGGCAATTTTGTAATTTTTGCATCTAGGTCAAAATTAAGGTGAGTAATTCTGTGATTAATGTGCGTGAGTTTTGTATATAAGATGCATGAGTCTTGTGCGTAAGGTGCGTGAATTTTGTGCTTAATGTGCGTGGGTTGTGCTTAATGTGAGTAGTTGTTAAAACTTAAAGTGTGAGCTTTTGTGCTTAAGGTGCGTGAGATTTGTTCTTAATGTACGTGAGTGGAGTTCGTGCTTAATGTGTGTTGGTTGTCTTAATATGTGTGAGGTTATGATTAATGTCAGTAGTTTGATGTTGAAACTTAAGGTCTGTGAGTTAATACTTAATGTGCATGGGTTTTGTGCTTATGTGCGTGAGGTTATGTTTAATGTGCGTGGTTTTTTATACTTAATGTGTGTGAATTGTGCTTAATGTCAGTAGTTGTTGAAACTTAAGGTATGTGAGTTAATACTTAAAGTGCGTGGGTTTGTGCTTAATGTGTGTGAGATTGTGCTTAATGTGCGTGGTTTTGTATTAATGTGTGTGAGTTTGTGCTTAAGATCTAACACTTAATGTATGTCATTTTTAGCTTATGTTTCTTACTTTCAGACACGCGTTTTTTTTCATTGATTTGAGCCGTTGATCTAGATTTGATCAACGGCTCAGATCTAACCGCACTGAAGTTATACCGCACCTGATCCTTCCTATATATATATATACTATATATATTATATATATTATATTATAAATATATATTATACTATATAGTGTGAGGGATCAAAGTGCATTTGAGGCTTCCCGTACGGTTGGACGCACTTACAATACAAACACACGCACATTGTCTACTATTATTACATACTTACATATATGAACCCTTGCTTCCCTGTATTCACACTGATCTATTCTGCAATTTGTTTGCACTGTAGTATACTTGAACTTCTAGTATGCATTGTAGTGGAGTGGTGTGTTTCTCATTTTCCTTTTACTTCTGTAAGATTGATAGATGCATTGGAGTTGATGAAGCATGGCATGAAGCGACTCCTGGTTCCCAAAAGTGTTGTCTGGAAAGGCATGAGCAAGCGGTTCTCTATTCTGTATAATGGAAAGTGGCTCAAGAACATTCAGACTACTGCAAATTCCAACCAACCATCATCATCTGCTTCCAGCATCATGTCTTCATTGCTTCCTCACTCACGCACATTAAGCACACAAACAAAACACTTTCAGAACACAACCCCAAGCACGTTAAGTACAACACTCAGACATATTAAGCACAAGTCTCACGCACTTAAGCACAAAACTCATGCATGTTAATCACAAGCTCACGCATTTTAAGCACAAAATTCACGCATGTTAATCACAAGCCTCACGCATCTTAAGCACAAAACTCATGCATGTTAATCACAAGCCTCACGCATCTTAAGCACGAAGACTCACGCATGTTAATCACAAGTCTCACGTATCTAAAGAAACATTATTGTAATCCTACACACGGAGATTTGAATAGAGTGGATCGTCCACAACACATGGTTACCTGAAGAAAATAAATTTTCCCGACTTGGCTGTTGTTGCTGGCTTTTCTCAATTTTTGCATATGTAATGGCTCTGCCTTTGCTTCAGCTTTGATGCTCCAGGATCACAACACAACAAAGTCCGAAAGGGCTGTCTGTGTTTCCTTCCTTTTCTTTTGATTAATTTCATGGTGGTTTTGGGTTATGATGTGTCAGTATTCATAAGTAACTGCTTGGCCAAAAGCAAAGCAAAATAAAGAGAAACTGTAAGTTGGAGCATTAAAACATCACTCACGCACATTAAACACAAATCTCACGCACGTTAAGCACAAGACTCACACACATTAAGTACAAAACTCATGCACATTAATCAACCGCATAGTCGCACGGGAAGCATTCAACCGCACCTGAATCTTTCACTATATATATATATATATAATATATATAAGTTATATTTATAATTAAAAATGCATAATGAATAGAATTATCATTTCATTGTCTTAGTTTTTTTGTTTATGAAAATTGAATAGGAACAACACAAATAACATGTAAACACTTAATATACAATTTTTGTTACCAACACAATTTTATTTCTAATTAAGGACTAACTTCATTGGTTCTTATTACATTTTAGAGTTATGTTCAAATTTATAAAATAAAAAAATAAAAAAATCTATGTAATAATTAGAATTGAAGTATACTTTTATTAGATTTAAGCAATGTTGCAAAACACGCTAGGCGCCCCCTAGGCGCCGATTTTTTATTTTATAAATTTGAACCCTGGGATTTTTTATTTTATTTTATTTTATTTTATTTTATTTTATTTTATAAATTTTATAATCATTTAAGTGTAATATTAATGATTAGAATTACGGACGGAGTATTATCCGCACAGGTAAAATTTTCGTAGGAGCGGGGATAGGGTATGGACTTCATTACCCATACAGATGTAGGTAGTGAGTTAGGAATGCGGGTGCGGGGGCGGTGATATATACTTGCACCCACCCCATTCTATTGCCATTTCTATACGTGAACCCTGGTT
The DNA here is from genome assembly GCA_009835305.1 of Ipomoea purpurea. NCBI lineage: Eukaryota > Viridiplantae > Streptophyta > Magnoliopsida > Solanales > Convolvulaceae > Ipomoea > Ipomoea purpurea. The sequence goes on from VALG01013635.1 coordinate 13,871, forward strand.
CACGATATAAATTGGTCACTACATGGTAGTTAGCTAATGGAGCATATGATTATGATGGGACGACATTGTTACCATGGTCCACACAATGTTATGTGGGCCATAACAAAAATTACATTTTTAATATATTAAATGTACATTATTTTTGTACTGAATGTACATTATATAATATAATGTACACTCAGAACAAAAATAATGTACATCCCCTGAATACAATGTACATTATTTTTGTATGAAATATACATTATTTTTGTATTGAATGTACATTATTTACAGTAGACAAAATATGGTCCACACAATTTGTATGGATCATGGTCCACACAATAATGATTGTCCATTTATAGCAAACTCCATTTAAAATTAGGATTCAGGAACGATTGGGTATTTGGGTCGGATTATTCGGGGCAGCCCAATAAGTTAGCCCCAAGATGGCAAAAAAAGAAAAAGAAAAACAAAGCAAAACAAAACCGGCCCGAATTCGAACTATATAAAACCGACGGTTTTAACTTGCGCAATTCCCTGTCCCCAATTCTCTCGCGCAAAGCTTACGAAAACCTAGAAAATAAAGCTCAAAATTTGCCTCCATTTCTGTACATATACGAGCATATCTACATCTCCGAAGCATATTCGGTGGAACTCAATTGTGAATACTAGTCAATATATAGATAGAGAATGGAGAATCCGGAGCAGGAAGAAGATGTTTACGGAGGAGAATTTCCGGAAGAAGGAGACATGGATGCCGATGTCGACATGGCAGCTCTCGCTGAAGCCGAAGCTCAGGAAGATCCTAATGCTAAAGTTCGTTTCCGTTACTTTCTCTCTCTGTTGATTTTCTGTGTGTAAACAGGCTAGTGCTTGGCTTTAATGGTGTTGGTGGTGAGGTTCAGCAGGATTTGGAGAACATGAAGAAGCGGCTGAAGGAGATTGAGGAGGAAGCAGGTGCCCTGCGCGAAATGCAGGCCAAAGTCGAGAAAGAAATGACCGGTGTTCAAGGTTTAGCTCATTTCAATACAAATTGAACATTTTAACCAGTGCAGTAGGTGTCTTTGTGTGTAGATTGAATCTCCTTGCATTGTTTAGTTAAGGTTCATTCTGTTCATAGTTTCTTTGTACTGACGAATGCTTCTGTATCATAGTTTGGATTTCAATAGGATGAATTAAACTGAAGCTCTACTAGTTTGGCAAATAAATTAATTAATCAATTAGTACCCCCAAAGGGATTTCCATTTTGAGAACTGGAGCTTATAGGATGCTCTAAATGTGGGGATTGGAATCTAACTTGTATCTATAAATGCTTTGTGACCTGAATTTAGATCGGCTCATTTTGGTTGATGATAGTGCAAGTTGCCAAGAGTTATAAAATGCAAGAGATGAGGATAGAATAAGAAAAGATAATGAAAATGGCCATCTCTTTTGTCACTCACATCTTTGGGCCGTACATTGCGAATAAGAGAACGAGAAAACCAAAAGTAGAATAAATTGGGAATTAGGAAATAAGTTCTCGAAATAGGAATTTTGATAGTTGAAGTTATTGTTATCAGCAGAGATGCCTTTCAAGGAACAAAAAACAATGCACTTGCTTGGGGGGTAATTCTTCATTTCCTTATCCCCAATACCTAGCACTGAACTTTTGATGTCTGGTTTGCTTCTAATCTGTTTATTCTTTGTATGTGAATGGACATGTTTGAAGATCCAACTGCTGCTTCTGCCAGTCAGGCTGAGAAGGAGGAGGTGGATGCCCGTTCAATCTATGTTGGTAATGTGAGGTTTAAAACCTTCTGAAACTTTATTCATTATTATCTATCGTTGTGAGTGATGCAATACTAAACTACAAATCGTTTTATCCTATGTTTCCTAAATATTGGAACCTATTATTACTCTTATTAGTTAATCCAAAGAGTATGTCTTCTTATTTGACTGAACTCAACCTATTAAGAAGAAATTTTAATGGGGCCATAACATTTGAATTAATAAGTGGTATATTTTGAGGGTAACCAGAATTCTTGAGCTTTTTCATACTTATAATTAATGAGGAGACTCGGTCAAGCAGTCATTCTGGGCTCAAAAAGCTCTGTTCATTTTGGAGTGCAGAGCTATTTCTTGATGGGCAAACACTGTATTACTCTGCCTGAAATCTCTGCTCTATTATTTGTTGGTGACATAAGGGACTAGGATAGGGAGGAAGGGGGAAAAAGTCTTAACATCGGTTACATAGCGCATTCACAGTCCACAGGTAAAAACATGAAAATGAATAAATAAATAAATACATCTAACAAAAGAATTTCACAATATTTGTTCTATGTGTCTTAAAGAGTAAAAGAGTTACACTAACTCTTGGTTCAATGATACAAGTTTATTGGGCCTAGATCAGATGTAAATATATGTCAATTGAAAATAAGTTGTGTATTTTGGTCCAAAGGTGGGGTGCTTTACCTTTTATGCTGTAATCATTTTTCTCATTCACTCCTTTTGAACTTCAGGTGGACTATGCCTGCACACCAGAGGAAGTGCAGCAGCATTTTCAGTCTTGTGGCACAGTGAACCGTGTGACTATTTTAACAGATAAATTTGGCCAGCCTAAAGGATATGCTTATGTGGAATTTGTTGAAGTTGAGGCTATTCAAAATGCACTGTTGCTAAATGAATCAGAGCTACATGGCCGTCAATTGAAGGTCTTTAAAGTTCTCTTGCATTAAGCTGGTGACTGTTTCTTATGTGACTTTCTGTAAGTGTTAATTTTGGGTGTTGATAGGTGTCAGCCAAGCGAACCAATGTTCCTGGCATGAAGCAATTTCGAGGTAGACGCTTCAATTCCTTTGCAGGGTTCCGATCTCGCAGGCCATTTGTGCCAGGTGGAGCAGTCTTCCCTCCTTTTTCTTCTGGGTGAGTCCCAATTGTGCATGATTTCTCTGGTCTTCTTGGTGGATATTTTTTCCTGGTACAATGCAATTTTCTAGTGGTTGCTCCTGCACAGTTTAGTTGGTTACCATACAAGCAATAAACTTCTTTTTGCCGGGGATCTTTGATTATTGGTGAATGCTAAAGGCTCTTGTTTTGTACTCTGGGTTGAGGGGTTGTATGAGATATTACTTTGCTCTAGTCCAGGACTTCAGGGATTTTCAAGGCAATTGTGATGATCAAGTCATATGACTCTTTGATTGCCCAATAAATTCTTGATGAGAATATCAGCTGATTGAACATGGAATATCATACTTTGCTTAACTACTTCCCCCTAGTGAACCAACTACCAGCTTCAGTTTTGCATGTTTGTGTGCACTCATTTTCTTATTTCTTTTCCATTATATGACCAAGTTTGTTGATGTCAGAATTTCTTTACCCATATATTTTAATAAGGAATGACTTCTTCTGCAATATGTTTGAATTTGAATGCCTTTGTCTTTCATGGTCCACTGACTTACTGTGTAGTCGTCTGATGATTGCAACGGAATGTGAGAGGATTATTACTTTATTAGTTAATAATTATTCTCTTCTGCAGGAGGGTTCCAAGGTTCAGGCGGGGCCCAGTCCGCTACAGGCCCTACTGATGATATTACTTGGGTAGTTACTGTGCCACCTGCCCTCAGTTGCATAAAAAGAATTCCTATTCCACGGGTTCTCTTTCCCTTCTTTGAAATGATGTTGAGAGGGATGTTGGTGATAACTTGTAACCTCAAATGTACGGCTAAATGGCCAACTTAATCTGCAGTGTTTCTAAAAACAAGTGTGTTGCGCTGATGATTGATGAATATGTCTTTATAAACTTGTTCATTTATAACGTGCAATTAGGCTGCAGTGCACGGGCAAATTGATGAATATTCCTGTACGACTCTTGTAATTTGATGAGTTTTTCTTCCAGGTTACGCAAAATCTAGTGCTCTTGTAAATGCTATTCCAAGCCTGTGTGTATCAGGAATAACAATATTGTTTGTTTCAGAATATTTAACTTGCAGTTCATCACTGATCCAAGTGTACCCAACAGAGGCAACAAATTCTCCTTTTAGGAGCGGGCTGAGATTGCAGGGTTGCCGCTGTTGCAGTCAGGTTAGAGTTGTGAGACAAATGAGTTGCAGCAGTGATGCTGAAGGTAAGATTAGAATACTAAATTATTATTAAAGGATTTTACATAAAAATATCTAAATTTTTATTTATTTACTTTTATATATTTAATATTTATTTGTAAATGTGTGTATAACTCTTATATTTTACTTTTTAAGTTTTTTTTTTTTTTTTTTTTGATAACTCAGGTTTTTCGATTCCATCCTGGACTTTATAAACTTGTGATCGGGCTCATGAAGAGGTAAATCAAGTCATTCTAATTTTGAGACGAGCAAATTTCATTTTTATTGTGGCATTGTCACATTTAGTCCTAGTCTTTTAATTTTGCCATATTACATCTCTGACTTTAATTTGATTGCCACTTGTGATCCTCCGTTAACCTACCCTTAACTATAAGGTCAATAATGCAATTTAATAATTTGTTTGGAATGTTATAGATTTAATATAAGACAATTTTTTCTCCTAACAATTCTAATGTATTCGAAATATGGAGAAAAAAAATCCCAACACATTATTATGTTAATGCAATTAATTCAATTCACAGTTTAACAAAACATACATAGCAATAAGATTTGATACAACCTTGCGAGCCGAGATCATAGAATAGGTTTTATGGAGGATTTTGATTCTTTTTAAATCACAAAGGGAGTTTCGAGAGAAGAAATATAATAAAAAAAGATGGATTTTAATTTGTATTTAAGACAAGTGGTACATTATTGACTTTATAGTTAACGAAAATTTTATGAGGACTAAGAGTGACAGTCAAATTAATTAAAGTCAAGGATATAATATGATAAAATTAAAAATGAGAATTAAATGTGGTAGTGTCACAATAGTCGAGGACTAAAAATAGAATTTACTCTTTTGAGATATGATACCGAACTCTACACTCTTGTAACAAGGAATCCAACTTAAATTCAAACTCCTAATATTCTTGGGTCTCAAATACAAATATTATATTATACATATAATAATATGAACAAAATTAAGTTTAATATCCACACACCAAAAGAAGCACATAATACTCAACCTAAAACGCCCATCACAACATCAGTATAATACTACATTAGACAGTATAAAATATTTTGTTGGAATAAACGAAAGGAATATATGCAAGTAATGCAAACAAATTACATGTTGGAAAAAACGAAAGGAACATACACCACATCATCGTCTCATTTAATTAGAAATTTGAATGTTAACAGGCAACTGAAATAATATAATAAAAATAATAATAATAATAATTTTTAATTAGCCTCCATTCTTTTCTAAATGCCTCTCCTTGAGGCCTTTCATAATCACAAACCCGTCGTCCGTGCATAAATAGCACCAATTTGAAAAATATTATGTATTTTCATTTTCTACTATCAACTTTTACTTTCATGTATAAAATTTTGATATAAATATTTATGCTGGGACCTATATGAAAAAAAAATAATTAGTCCATCACATCAAAAAGTAAAATTAAGGAAGTACAAAAATAATATACATTTAGTAGATGAAAAATATACTTTTTATTATGTTGTACATAACACTGTCTGAACCATACTCCACCCAATAATTTGCCATTTTCCCACCTCTTGAATTTAATACTGCCCGTGCATTCATTCTGCGAAAAGCCCAAACAAATAACTTTTTGTTTTGACCCAATTCAAAACACAAATCACGAAATACCATAGCCGCAATTGTTATACCGTGCACATTGTGCATCCTGCGTCTCTCAAAACGATGTCGTTTTATTTAGTATTGTAGAAAGTTGACGCGCTTATATACATTCTAGTATACAATTATGTATATATTTTTTACAATTATGTACACTTTTTTATACAATTATGTATATATATTTTTTATACAATTTTAAGTTATGTACATGTACATCTGAAATAGAGAATTTATGCGTATTATATTAAGAACTTATGTATATTATGTTAGAAGTATATGTATATTATGTATTATGTTAGATTATATGTATTATTTTTTTTTAAAAAAATATGTATATTTTGTTATAAAATTATGTACATTTTAATATATAATTATGTACATTTTGAAATAGCGAAATTCTACAAAAAAGAAAAAATTCGAAATGATGTTTTGCACAGGGTACACACGGGTGACACTGCAATGCGCGCCTTATGCACGATATAAATTGCCGCATAGCCGTATAGTTTATTTATAATTTGTTTTGGGACGAAAAGAGTGAAATCCATTTGAGCTCCTTTGCTTTCTCTAACAATTGGTTTTAGGGTTTCTTTCTGCTCAATTGATACACAGATATGACTTCACTTTCCAATTCAGAATCTGAAGAATTGTCCGCTAATGTTTCTTCGTCCCCGTAAGCTTCTCTTCTCCCTCAAAATCCCTCCTCGATATTGTTTCTCTCTCTCTAATGCTATGCAAATTTTGTTATACTGAAATATCAGGCCAAAAAGCGTATACAAAGATCCAGATGATGGCCGCCAACGATTCTTGCTTGAATTGGAATTCGTTCAGTGTCTCGCCAACCCTATCTACATTCACTGTATGCTTATTTCTCTATGTGTGATTAGACATAACAACGGAGTACTTGCTTAGTTAGTTATTAGGGATGGTAATGGGGGAGGGCTACACCCATCATTCAATCCACCATATACTTTCTGGCAAATTAGGGATGGTAATGGGGGAGGGCTACACCCATCATTCAATCCACCATATACTTTCTGGCAAATTATGTTGTGGAACTATGCAAGGTGGACAGGGTTCTAAAACTGATATAATTGTTAATATAGAGTTTAAAAATTATGAACATAGAGTTTTATAATTATGAATGTAAAATTCTGTAATTGTGAATATAGAGTTCAATAATTGTGAATATGAAGTTCAAAAATTTATGAACATAGAGTTTTATAATTAATTATGAACATAGAGTTCTGTAAATGTGAATATAGAGTTCAATAATTGTGAATATGAAGTTCAAAAATTATGAACATAGAGTTTTATAATTATGAACATAGAGTTCAGTAATTAGGACACGGTTCCACGCCATAACAATTGATACTTTCTCCACTTACCCAGCCCTTAATAATAAAGTTCACTAGTTATATTGAAACATAAAATAATAGATATATTCAAATATAATAACTAAATTATTAATTTTTTGAAATAAACTTATTAGTTTAGAACTAAAAATAGTAAAAAGTTAGTTATAGTTATAAAAACTTTTCAATTAACTACATATTAATACTTATTTTAATATTAATTATATATATATGGCGTGTTTTGTATATCAAACCCGCATCCAAGTCCGGCCATATTTTTTAGGACCCACCCTGACCCACAACCCACTATCACCCCCAAAAAACCTGATCCAAGCAGGGTGGATTTGGGTAGATATCCGCTGGGTGGATTGAAATTGCCATCCCTATTTGTATGATTTGTAGCTGCTCTTATGCTGGTGTGATGAAGAAGTTGAATTATTGTTTGTGGCACGGAATTATATTTATAAAAGTTTGAATTTTGCACTAAATTCAGAGGGCTAAGTTTATGTTTTTGGTAATTAGGAACAAAAACAAAAGTAGTTCTTTTAGTAAATCTTTGTTTTTGTATTTAGTGTTGAGTATCTTTGTTTTTGTATTTAATGTTGAGTTGGTTATTACAGATTTGGCTCAGAATCGATATTTCGAGGACGAAGCATTTATTGGATATCTGAAATACCTCCAGTACTGGCAACGCCCTGAGTACATAAAGTTTATAATGTGAGTTTTAATATTTAATTGCTGCTACAGATTTGGTCCAACTAATTGTCCTGTTGGGTATATTGCGTTTGCTCTTCTTTAGTCATTTTTAGTATTCTTTTCATTTCTACTGTGATTATTTGGTGGATATATCACATATTTGATCAAATGAGTATCGCTTATTTCCACCTAATTGATTCTTGTTAGGTACCCACATTGTCTCTTTTTTCTTGAAATGCTCCAAAGTCCCACATTTCGGAATGCAATGGCACATCCTGCCAACAAGGTAGGATTTTTCTAGTTCGTGCAATGCTTTCACATGCTCTAAAGCTCATTGCCCTTCTTTTTACAACCTATCATGAGAAACATTGTAAAGGACATGAATTACTCTGTATTATTTACAAAGAGATTTATACTTCATTGCGTCTTTATCAATTGGTGGGTCAGCGGCTCTTTAGAAACACACCAAGTTTCCATTTAATATGCTCCAATTGGACACAAGGCAATCCTGTATACTTAGAAGTGAAAACACATAAATCAAAGAGTACTATGAAAAATATGGCAGGCTTGTTTGGGAATGAGCGGTGGTTCATTTTTACGTCTCTTCAATTCTTCTCTTGTTGACAACTTTTTACTGTATTGGAGAATTTTTTGGAAAAACAAGAAATTGGAGAATTGGAAAATGGACAAACTTGTTTATTAAACTCAATTCTCCAATGTCCTACTCTATCTCCAATCTTCACTTTTTCTTTGTTTTTGGAGAACTGGAAAAAGGGACTTCTCCAAATGGAGAAGTGGGGAAAACATGCGTGAACAGTAATATTTCCAAGTGGTCGCTGGTTTGAACCTTTTCCTGCATTTTCCCTTTTCCCTCCCCCTCTGCAAAAACAACCTGCATTTTCCCTTTTTTCTGTCTTCTCCTTTCTTTATGTTTTTATTGACTTTTGTTACCTTTTACCCCTTTAGTATTACTGTATTGGATTTATTTTTATTTAAAGTTGAATTTGTAAAATGAAACAAACAAAAAAAAAATAAATCATGAAATGTAAAACTAGAGAAATGGAGAATGAAAATTACAAAACTGGAGAAATGGAAAACTGATAAATAAAAAACAGAGAACAAGTGAACGACGTTAAGCATATTAGAGTTCTGTTGTGTTACTATCTTTTATTAGGACTGATCTTCAATGTCTCTACAATGTAGGAATTGACACATAGGCAGCAATTCTATTTTTGGAAGAACTACCGAAACAATAGGTTGAAGCATATTTTACCGAGGCCGCTTCCCGAACCTGCAAGTGCACCACCAACTTCTGCTCCACCCATTCCATTGCCACCAACAGCTGCAGCTGCCACTGGTCCTGTCCCTCTCCAATGCAATATGCCATTCCCACTAAAAATGATCCAAGGAATCCGGCTGCTGATCGAAGAAAGAGAAAGTATGTTTCTACTGTCTTTATATTCTCTTTTTGTAGTGGAAGTCGACAGTGTTTCTGAATAATTCAATGGTTGTTAACGTCACAAATTTTACAGGAAAGATGGGTAGTGCCATTGATCTGGACACAAGTATTGGCGTTGATGATACATATCATGGTAATTTCTCTTGCATGTGGTGATTGGTTTAACTTTAGGCTTTTCTTAATATGGTTCTTGCTTTTGACCGATTCTTTACAACCCCAAAAACAAAACAAAAAAATTGTACTTTCTCCTTATTTGATTTTTGAATGCATGACAATGGTTAGAATTGAGGATGAGTTCTCTCGGTCTATCCAAAAATGTGGAACTAGATGCATATTTTCTCCAAGTTTTGTCGGTTTATGCAAAAATGCTTGTTTGTTTTTGAGGATCAAATCTTATACTCTGCACAGCTCTCAAATCTAATTGGCATGAACACTTTGCAGGTTGTAGAAATCGTATTGTTCTCTTGCTGCCAAACCATTGGAGAGCATGCAGTTTTTCATACTGTGAATATGGCCATTGCTATCCATCTTAGTTTCAGGTTATACATATATGCAGTCCCAGATGAAGAATTTTAGGGGTTTGTAAGATTGAGGGTAGGTGAAGGGGTTGGTAAGGGAGATTTTGTTGTTTTCATCTCTCTTTGCTCTAATCTGGAATGAAGATAAGATTATGGATGAGACGCGGCTATTCGCCACGCCAGCTCCTATCACCTTGGAAACAACTACCTTTGACTGCAATCTTCAAAAGACGTCCTTAGACTGCCTGCCTTGTCTTCTCCTCCTTAATATATGTAGTTAACTTCCAAGAAAAACTAAATTAATACAATTACTGTCTTCGTTCAATGTATTCCAAGTTTAAACTTTCCTTTCTCTCCTCAATTATATGTATTTCAATTTATTATTTGACTTTCCTTTTCTCCTTGCATCAAAGTTCAAATTAACAAGCTCTATTCTATATCCTTAGACCTCATAATTTTTTTTCCACGTTAATTTCAGAACTCAACACTAAATTAACACTTCCGTGCACAAAAAATGGATACATGTAACCTGAATCATATAATCGTTCTTTCGAATACTTTAAAATTTGAATGTGAAAGTAAATAACAAGAGAAATCAGTACTTTTTTTTGTACATACATGAGCTTAGCTCGCTAGTTCAGTAGACAGTATTTAAAAGAAACTCACTAGTTCAGCAAATAGTATTTGAAAGAAGAGATTAAAGTTTGAAATTTTGACAGTGGCAATGTAAAAAATAAACAAATTCTTTATGCGAACAGATATTTGACTTTGGCTCTGTTTGGCAAGGCTAAGCTAGGAGCTTATAACTTATTTTAAGCTACTAATAAGCTATAAGCTCTGTTTGGTAATATTCCAAAATAAAGCTCCTAGCTTAAAATAAGAGCTTATTTTGAAAAGCTACTTCAAGTAGCTTTTCAAAATAAGCTACTAGCTTCCTAACTTTTTTCTCATCTTTACCCTTATTATTTTAAAGTAATGACATAATTTTAACCTTATGAATTAAAATCATTTCTCTTTCCCCTAACCCACTTTTACGTCAATCCCTTAGTATTTTATTATTATTATTTTTATTATTTTAATTATTATTATTATTATTAATTATTATTATTAAATTAGCAATATGGCTTCAACCAATGACAATATTGTTATTTCCATTATGGGATGGCTAGATCATGATCATGTAATAGTTTTATTTTTAAAAATGTTTATTTTTTTTGAAGACGAACTGTTAAATTTTAATATATAAACAAACTAATTTAAAATTTTATGAAGATGTCCTTTTTTATCTTTTTACATTTATCAGTTTATCCAAAAGCTAATTTTACCAAACACTTTCAATCATAACAGCTAGCTTAACAGCTCTTTCAATTTTCAGCTCCGAGCTTATAGTTTTCAGTTTTCAGCTCCTTTTCAGCTATCAGCTCCTAGCTTATAACTTTTCAGCTAGGTTTGTCAAACATAGCCTTTGTTGAATAATTGAGTAATTAGGGAGATTCAATTTTTTTTCAAAAGAAGAAAATCAGTATTTTTCGATAACTCCAACAAAGAGTATCGGTACCATGTGAGACATGGATGAAAAGTTTCCAAGATGATAACAACATCTCTGCACTTTTTCGATACCTTTTGGTGATTCCTTTTCACTGACCTCCCATTCCAATTTTTAATAACCATTCACTCAAACTATTCCCTTTCACTTTTGTGACACCACCAAAGATTTTGTGCCACATTCTCTTATCTGAGAGCTACAATATTTCAAGTTTTTTTTTTTTTCCCTATGAAATTTTATAAGAAGTTTGATGTTATATGTTTTATGCGTTACTTTATTATTATTATATAATAATAGATAAATATTTTACAATTTTATTATTATTTTTCATATATTTACAAGTTACGATTCTATCGTGTTAATATTAATTATATTTTTACTAAATTTGGTTTACCCTATTTTGAGTTGTCGTTTTTATTAAATTATAATTTATCTGAATTTAAAAGAGATACTATGTCTATATTACATACATTCATTGAATGTTCCTACTTAAATAGTTTTGCCAACACAATGAATTTAAGTATAATTATTATTATAATTATTGCAGATATAAATATATAGATATTTAAAACTCATCATTAAATATAATAGAGATCGCCAGAGCGATACTATATTATAAATTTTCTCCCCAATATGGAAACAATGTTTGATTAAATAAAATTAGTTTGTTTTGAAAAAAAAAATAGTTTGAAAAATTCTAAATAGTAAAGGTGATAGAAAAAAAATGTACTTTTATATGTTTTCCACATATTAAATGAAAGAGGAATGTCACACCAGGACTATGTGGTCTAATGGTACCCGAGTTAGACTTCCATTTGGAAGGTTGTGAGTTCAAGCTTCAGTGGATTCTAATAGCGTTATTGGCTGAGAAAGTCCCTTTGTGATAAATTCGTTGTTACTATCTGATAGTGTGTATTGAATAAATTTCGCTCCTATGTAATAGCACACATAGCAAGAGTGTGTTGACAAAAGTTGAATCGTAATTTCCTTGTAAGAAAATCATGTTCCATTCACACACACACACACAAAAAGATCTTTGTGAGTTGCAACAATATATATATATATATATATATATACACACACACACACATATACATATAAATTTATGGGTTGTTTGGTAATTGGTAGACATGAATTGCGTTGCAATTCTACTATAATTCTTTGGTCACTCTAATTACAAGATTTTGTTAGAGGGAATGGTAATAAAATGGTTGTGGAAAAAAAAAACAATAAATAAAATGACACTACTACTCTTGGTTGTTATTACTATTATCTTAAAGCTATATGATTTGAGAAGTAATTAATGTTACAATTAATGCCACAACATCCTTTATTATAAAAAAAAACACAATATTTAAAAAATAAAATAGCTATATATATATAATCATATAAAAATGTACTTTTGAAAAATAAAATAGCATATATTATATAATCATATAAAAAATGTGTTCAATTAGAGTTTAAATTTACTCATACAAAATTTAAAATTTGTTTTCCAAATGTAATTATCTTATTTATTATTCGTATTGTGAAAATTATAATATAGATGAAATACAATTAAGAATAAATCAATATAATTATGTAATTCTCTCTATAAGTTTATTTGAATATGCACATAATTAGAGATTATATTACTAATTATTATTACAAAATAGTATTTTAATCTTTATATTACTTCTTTTCCTTTTTAATTCTAATAATTATACCAAATAATGTAATTTGAGTTGAATTCATATTTTATTTTAACCTTATTCTTTTCCTAATCGAATTACAATTATTTCCTCTATAATTATTTCTTTTCAACGAAGCGCCGCGTCATTGTCTACGACAAGAAATTATCCACCAGTCGCCGCGTACCAATATCCGCCGACGCCTTAAAGACCAAATTCAGATTGTTCAAATCTAACTCTGTCAACTGCCCCGTCAGACCTAACATATTTTACAATCTTGCTTCTTTATTTCTCCATATATATATAACATTGCTTGTCTGCAATTCATAGATCACAGTTGCTTGTTGTATCGTCCTGTTTCCTTGGAGGCTGGGACTATTTTGATCTGCTGTTTTTGTCTTCCCTTTTCGTTAATTTTTCCTCGGAGATTTGCCTGCCATGAACGCCCTTGCAGCCACCACCCGTAACTTTCGCCAGGCGGCCCGCATTCTTGGTCTGGACTCCAAGATCGAGAAGAGTCTCCTCATCCCCTTCAGAGAAATTAAGGTTAGATTGTTTCGGATTATTGTACTGTGTGATTGGTTTTGCGTGTTTGTTTTGGATACTTTAATCAATTCGATTGAGCTTTTGGGTATTGGATGTATTGAGTATCGAGTGCCTTTTTATTGGGAAAAGCTCGAAAAGTAATGATTTTTTTTTCTTTCCTGAATCTGTTCATCGAACCCAAAGGCGAAATTAAGAAAAGTTGAGATCTTTTGATTATATTAAGGTCTCTTTTAACGTTTTTTTATTGCTTGTACACAAAAATTCCCTCACCCCTAGCCCCACACCTCGGTCCAATAATACTAAATCACGATGATTCAGCTGGGAGGACCAGTGCCCTAGTGTCTATAGTGCAGGGCCCACAATCCACCGTCGAAGAACCAATCATACTAAATCACGATGATTCAGCTGGGAGGACCAGTGCCCTAGTGTCTATAGTGCAGGGCCCACAATTTACCTTCGAAGAACCAATGATTTTTTTTTTTAATTGATGGTTTAGCAATAGAGACAAAGTCTGATAATGATGGTGTTTGATCAGGTGGAGTGCACAATTCCAAAGGATGATGGAACTCTGGTGTCCTTTGTTGGATTTAGAGTGCAGCATGATAATGCTCGTGGGCCCATGAAAGGAGGAATCAGATACCATCCTGAGGTGATTGTTCTTGATTTAGTTATTCTATTCCAATTTTTAAAGTCTTTTTTTTAATTAATATATTTATGATGATTTGTTTGTTTCTTGATTTTAATATTTGAATTTGGTGAGGGGTTCATGTTTTATATTCCAAGATTTGCCCCTTGTTTCATTGTACTATTACTATATACCCAGAAATTTGAACTTTTGAAGTGAATCTGCATTCTCATACACTCATGGACTTTGCTGTCATCTTGAAGCATGTATGTAGTCCATTAACTGTCTCCTTAGTATAGTTCTTAGGACTTGATGCTGTGCTTACCTATTGAATCGATTCTCTACACTAGTCGATTTAAAAGAATTTGTTTCTGCGTTCTTTGGATCGTAATCTAGATTATATGCCTTGCGCTAACAAACACTGCATCTTCTGCTATATGTTTTGGATGATTTTTTTTTTTTTTGGATTTAGGTTCATTGAATGTTAAAAAGTCTTCAATTTTCCAAGTTTTGCAATAGTAATTAATCGCAGATCAATAGACTATTATGAATTGATTAATTGGAATTGCTCAATAGTTTTGTGTAAATTTTATGGGTTTTGGAAGGATTACGTGAACAATTGATTTTAATCATCCAAACTTGGTTAGTGTTCACTGAAATCATTGGTGTTTCTTTGCTAATACATTCTAACATTTGCTTAGTTTATGTACCTATGCTGCTTTTAAGGTTTTTCAGATCTTGTCAAATATCGTGTCCGTGCTTCTGCTTCCTATCGTTGTTTATTTAGTTATGAATTATGATATGTAACTGGTATGCTGAGATGTCTTCTCTTCACGTATAAAAGGTTGACCCCGATGAGGTAAATGCCCTCGCTCAACTGATGACTGGAAGAGTGCGGTGGCAGATATTCCATATGGTGGAGCTAAGGGTGGGATCGGATGTATCCTAAGGATTTAAGTAAGAGTGAGTTGGAGCGCTTACGCGTGTCTTCACCCAGAGATTCATGATCTTATTGGCGTTAATACTGATGTTCCGGCTCCTGATATGGGCACTAATTCCCAGGTCCGTTTGTCCTTTACAATAGTTCTTTCTATCAATTTTGCCAATTTCATCCTGTGGCTAAAATGTTAATTTATACGTTGCTTTCAATCAACAGACTATGGCTTGGATTCTGGATGAGTATTCGAAGTTTCACGGACACTCACCCGCTATTGTTACTGGAAAACCAATTGTAAGTTCTTTTGAACTGACGGTTTTATACAATATTAGAATGAATTACTTATCTAAAATTCGATTTGTGGTTAGGATCTCGGGGGCTCCTTAGGTCGGGAGGCTGCAACTGGGCGTGGTGTGGTTTTTGCCACAGAAGCTTTACTTTCTGAGCATGGAAAAGGGATTAAAGATTTGACCTTTGCCATTCAGGTTGGCTTTTATGAACTTAATATCTGACATTTTATCATTATTATATTGTTTGTGTACTAACTACGTTTTTGGTTTTTGGTTTTTGAACTATTTAGGGATTTGGAAACGTGGGATCTTGGGCTGCAAAGCTCATTCACGAGAGAGGTGGTAAGGTAGTTGCAGTTAGTGACATAACTGGAGCGGTCAGAAATCCAAACGGGATCGATATACCTGCTCTTCTCAAGCATAAAGAGACAACGGGGGTAATAACTAATTTCAGCGGTGGGGATGCCATGGATTCGAACGAGTTGCTGACACACGAATGTGATGTTCTTATACCGTGTGCTCTGGGTGGAGTCCTCAACAGGTTCAAACACTAACTCCCCGTTAACCTGATATTATATCGTTAACCAGAATTTATCGTTTTTCCTACATTTGATACAAACGTTTCTTGTTTCTCCCGATTCCCCTCTGTAGAGAAAATGCTGCAGATGTCAAGGCCAAGTACGTTATCGAAGCTGCTAACCACCCCACTGATCCAGACGCCGATGAGGTATTCTTTTTTCTTCTTCCGAGGTTCAAACTTTTATCCATAAATTTCTTATTCTAAAGCTCGTTATCTGGTGCAGATTTTGTCTAACAAAGGCGTTGTAATTCTCCCCGACATATATGCAAACGCTGGAGGCGTGACTGTTAGTTACTTCGAGTGGGTTCAGGTAATAATGTGCATTTCATTTAACCGCTCAAAAAAAAACATCAATAACTTTTGGTATTTTCTTGGAGTTTTTGGACACTTTTTAAACTGTGAAATTGGCACGAAGATATTGTAGTTAAAATTTTATTTCGCTTTCTTTTGCAGAACATTCAAGGGTTTATGTGGGACGAGGAGAAGGTTAACATGGAGCTTAAGAAGTACATGTCGAAGGCTTTCCTCAACATTAAGAGCATGTGCCAGTCACACAACTGCAATCTACGGATGGGGGCGTTCACGCTCGGGTGAATCGTGTGGCTCGTGCTAGTGTCTTGAGGGGTTGGGAAGCATAACCCGCTTTCTCGTTTTACTTTACATAGTATACCTTATCATATATAGTCGAAACCGGCTGTGCAAAAGCCGAGATCTTTTTCATTTTTCATGAACCGTAATATTTTTTCACTGATCAATTGGAGTATACTACACAAACGAGACTTTCGTTTTCATTTCAATTTTCGAATAATTAATAGAAAGGTGACTTTATTCCAGATTCTTGAAGTCCTCTATTTTACTGTCTCTTTTAGTTTCTGTGCATTTTAGTATGGAGTAATGTTTTTCTGCAGTATGGGCTGCCATGTTTTGTTCTTCTGAAAAAGAACGAAAACGATAAGATTATTTATCCCAAAGTATGGGCTTCTTGGCTGTTGCATAAAGAAGAAGAAAAACTGCAAAAATATCCATAGATTTTTGCAGGCATGTCGTCTCTAGGCATTACAGCTTCTGTGCAGAGAGCCTCGAGCTCTTATCATGGCAGTAAGACGCAATGGCGTAAAGTTCACGCCAAATCTCTGCAATCTTCCGGGACAAAACAGGCAGCAAGCCATGTCGTGACTACTTCAGATGTCGAGAGCCACCATAACGAGCTGAATGTGGTTGAAGTGAAAGAGAAGTCCGTTTTCTGAGCGAGATGAGAGGCGAGGCCCGGTGTCGTGTTCCTCTCCGAGATTTTCAGACGAGCGGTGGAGAAATGGTACTTGGGACCTGAACAATGTTTGTAAAGAATGGAAGAATGGATTGGGATGCAGTCATTGTTGCAGGTATTTATCATCCCTGTGTGTTTATGATTATCGCCTTATCGGTTGGTTGTTTACAAAATTTACGAGAATTTGCTCTTAGTGCAAAAATTTCAAAGCGTTTATCGCGTTTACAGAAGCGAGAAGGCGAAAACATCTTGAATTGTTCCCTGAAGCAGCTACAAACCAGGAACCAGTTCTCTTCAGAAGCTCCATCATTCCATGGTGGGCATGGATCAAGCACTCTCACCTCCCAGAAGCCGAGCTGCTAAACGGTTAAAAGAACCCGAACCCCCTTTATAATATATGAAATATAAACATATCGGGCTATCAACTCCCGTCTTTTAGTTGAGACAGAACTACAATTTATAGTCCAATTCTTGAATGCAGGCAGGGCTGCAATGCTGGGATTTTTCATGTCCTATATCGTGGACGCTCTGACAGGGCTCGATGTCGTTGGCCAAGCCGGGAATTTCCTGTGCAAGGCTGCGCTTTTCGCGACAGTCGGGGGCGTGATGCTGTTCAGGAAACGACAGGATTTGGATAACCTGCGAGATCTGGTGGACGAGGCAACGTTTTATGACAGGCAATGGCAAGCATCATGGAAAGATCAGAACCATCCTGATGGTTCAGGGCAACGTGGGAAGTAGTAATCTTCATGGATTTCTGCTAAGAAGACATGATTTCTGTCATGTGTCGTTGCAGATGAAATGAACTCTTGCACTATCATAAGATGTTCATTGAATGAAAGAGGAAAAACACAAATTTTTTGGTGTGATATTTTACTCGAGTGTTTTGCCATTTTTTGAGATGTTACTTGATATGAATAAGATTAGTTTCTGTGTGCGGTTCTAGTTGATTGATTGGCAGAGAAAACATATTTTCAGATTAAAAAAAAAGATTTTTTTTTTTTTTTTTATTCTCAATGCAAAGATTCAACATAAAATTTGAAATTAAATATTTAGTAATTAAAATATATTTTTTAATAGAATGTTATTGACCAAAATCAATAATAATCGACGGAATAATTGAAATCTACAGTTATGCCATGGACCCAGACCCACCTTGTAAGATAGATTTGAATTCAAAATATACAATTTAAATTGTGAATATTTAGTATGTAAATTGTGAACATTTAGTATATAAATTGTACACTTTTAAACTTAGGTCTACTTTATAAAGTGGACTCGAGTTCACCGAATAACTTGCAAACTGAAATATATAAATTATGCTGTGGAAAAGTGTTCATCAGGTACATGGTAAACATAAGGGTAGATCCATAATTTCTATGCTGTAGAAATTATGAATCTACAGTACGGTATATGAATTATGAATCTACAGTATATATGCTATAAATCTACAATATAAAAATTATGAATCTACAGTTTATAAATTATGGATCTATCTCGTGTCCACCATGTGCATGATGAACACGGTTCCATAGCATAACTGTTGACTGAAATAAGGTTGGTCTAACATGACCCAACCCAAGGCTATAGCAGGAGAAAGGCCCAAAAAATAAAACCCAACCAGATTAAGGCCCACTTGTACTAAATTCAATCATTATTACATTATTCTAACTTAAGACTTAAGACTCTCAAAGTGATATAGTGAGTTAGTGACTAGTGAATTTATGATCGAATAATATGTCTCCTGCAATCTACCAATTGGAGGTCACTCTGAATTCATCTAAACTCGTCAAAAAAATTATTATTTTTTTTTATTTTCTTAATTTCTTTCACATAAAATAAAAATAAATAACAAATTTTTACTACCTCCTTTATTAACTTCAAACATTTAATTAGCTGCAAAACATGTCATTTTCTCTCTCTCTCAATCTGCTTCAAACATTTAATTAGCTGCAAAACATGTCATTTTCTCTCTCTCTCAATCTGTGTCTCCCTACTCCGATCCGTTGGATACGTAAACACAAACCACTGGTGTACATTTTCAAATAGTGATTGTGAGTTTTCTTGATCCAGTCACCGGCATTTGGTCCTGTCTTGTGTGTCAAAAGTGGGCAGAGTCCTTGTGCGCACCGGCATTTGGCCCTGTCTACTAACCCATTTAGTCACCGTAATTTACATCCTCCCACATGCTCTGTCGGGTCGGAGTGTGGGAGGCCTTAGGGTTGGAGATTCAGCCTTTTTGGGGTAAGAGTTTCCTTGATCCCTCTCTCTTTCTCACACACAAACAAACACCCCACAATGCATCAAAAGGAGTGACCGAATATGTGTTGCATGATTTTTATACATGAATATATGAGTTTTATACTTTCTAAAACGAGAAAATTACCGATTTGGTCCCTCGACTTTGAGGATTTCACCAATTTGGTCCTTGACTACCAAAATTACTTAATTTGGTCATCGACTATGACATTTTTACTTGATTTGGTCCTAAGTGTTATTTGCAGGTCAAGCCTAAAAGGCAATTTTGAGATTGAAAAAAAAAAAGTATCTTCATTCTTATTCCCTAAATCTAAGTCATTTGTTTTATATAGATATGTTATTTGTTTTCGATAGCAGTCGCAGCTTCAATATGCAACTAAAATGCATTGAATTATCTTCATCCAGCTATAAGAATCGAATGATATTCGAAAATGGAGATGCTTATAGCTAGATGAAAATGATGTTGGCACAAAGCTGCGACTGCTATCGAAAACAAATAACCTATTTATATAAAACAAACGACTTAGATTTAGGAAAGAAGAAGTAAGATACTTTTTTTAAATTTCAAAATTGCCCTTTAGGTTTGACTTGCAAATAACATTTAGGACCAAATCAGGTAAAAATGTTATAGTCGAGGATTAAGTTGAGTAATTTTAGTAGTCGAGGACCAAATTGGTGAAATCCTCATAGTCGAGGGACCAAATCGGCAATTTTCTCTTTCTAAAACGAGTTTGTTACATAGATTTTTTTTTTTTTTTTTTTTTTTTTTTTTTTTTTTGCGTAGAATATTATTAGGACTGTATATACATTTCTTCATCATCATGAATTGATCAATAATAATATCATTCCCAGAACTATTGTTTTGTTCTCATCAACATTTATGATTTATGCTACTCGAATATTATATTATTAATCTCTATAGGACTATATTTTAATACTGAAAAGTATAAATGAAAGTTGTTAGGGATCTGATGATATGTCTCTTTCTGATTATAATTTTTAAGAATTGTAAGAACAAATCAACGATCAGAGCTCTTTGACAATGATGATATTGATAACGAGAGGGAAAGAATTGTTTTATTTATTTATAACGAAAGAATTGTGCCATTTTCAAATCTAGACTTGGTCTTAACTTGTATAGTGATAGAGGAGTGTATAATTTGGTATAAATTTATTTAACCCACTGAATTAATAAATTCGAACAGTTAATCATTTTTAATTTAATTTTAACGAAATTATGTTAGTCAATTTAGTTTCAATAATGTGTTAGTTAACTGAATTAATCGAATGGTTAATTGAATTGTGCATGTTTGTGTATATTATAATTTTTATTATAATTATGTGTCATACTTAGACTGAGCTAGATTTTTTTTTTTTTTTTTAGCATTTATATATTGATGAAATGATTATTTTGTATTGTGAAAGGATTGAAAATTTTCATTTATAAATTTATATTTTATTAAAATATTTCAATTAACGGACCAATTAACTGAAAGAAAATTGGTTCGATTGATTTAGAAATATAAATTTTAGTTTAATTAGTTAATGGTTAAAACATTTGATAAATTATTATATTTTTATTGCTAAATGAACACCTCTACCGATAAAACATGTCAAGTAAAACTCAACTCATTTTATAGTGTCCTTATCCCATGGGATTATGGATTTAGTCTTTGAATGTCAAGAAAAGATTAACTTATTTTCTTCTCCCAAAATGTTGAATCCCCAACCCCGACTCGACAGAGCATTTGAAAGGATGTAAATCACAATGACTCAATGGTTCAGTAGATAAGGTTAAATGTCGGCGTGTACAAGGAATCTGTTCACTTTGGACATAATTCTCATACTATCGTTGTCGATGTTTGAACTTCTGGTCTCCATTGAACCATTGAGCTAAACCCGTACGTGCGGGCAATATCAACTTATTTATAGTACGTGTTGTCATTGTACCCAACTTCTCATGGAATCCAAAACTTAGTCCAAAAATTTAGAGAGTGAGAACATGTCAAGTAAAATAATATTTGTTACTGCGAAATCATGACTTAGCTCTAACATGCTAATGTCAAGTAAAAATCAACTCATTTTATAGTGTTGTCATTAATCTCGTGAAGTCGAACGAAGACTACTAAGTCATCACAATCATCTAGAAAGAACATGTCAAGTAAAAATCAACTTATGTATATAAAAATGTCTTTATTACCATAGTGGATATGTGGAATGGAAATTATATGTGCGCACTATCCCAAAATGATTATCATTTTGTATTTTTTAACAAAATATGCAACTTTTTTTTCTACCATACTATATAACAATCAACGCTATAATTTATTTGCTGTTATCGAACTAATGTTGGTGTTGGACTCACCCTCCTAAGCTTGTAGTGGTCCAAAACGCGTGAGTTGATATTAATACTTTTTTTCACATAGAAACAGTTTTCCAAATTGGCTTTTTTACAGAGGCTTGTGTTAATACCGTTTTTTGTTTAATATCATTATATATGAATAATCACCCCGGTTAACATTCTCGCTATATATTTATAATATACTTAATAATTCCCCTTAGGCATATATTCTAGTTTTATACTATATATTATTATATAATACCGTATATTATTTAGTTCGGTTTTTATGATCATATAGTTGCAATATCTTCAAGACTATTACAAAAAATTACTAGCCATCGACTGTCTATTAAACTATATCAAATGGGGGTAGGTTCTGTGCTTGCTATGGTTGGTGGTTGCTCGCTTCTAGGCCTAAACCTTAAGGTGAGGAATCTGTGCATTAATGCCTTCTCTGTAAAATGCGTGGAGTCTGGTTGCGTGCTTTTAATGGAACTATAGAAGATGTGTGAGGTTTGTGCTGTATTGGTCAGCGTGGGGGTTGTGTTGTTTTTTTTTTAACAGTGAGGTATATTTGTTTAAAACTAAAGTGTGGACTTTTTGTGCTTAAGGGTGCATTGTTTTGTGATCTGTTCTAGATGTGAGGTATAAGTGACTACTGTACCCTCATAGGGCAGAAGGTTATTTCTATTTTTAATGTTCATCCTTATGTCGAGTTGAGTGGTTTTTTTTTTGCAGGGTCTAAGTCTAAATGTCATTATCTCTTTATGACGTGTTTTTTATTTGTTCATATTGATGAAACCCCCCCCCTCGGTGGCTCCTTTACAAAGCTGGCTCCAAGTTTTTTAGTCTGGTTCATATACCCGGGCGGGATCAGACTACTGGAGTAGGGGTACCCCCCAATGAACACCCTGCCATTCATTGAGGCCATTTCATTAGAGTATTCTGCGCACGGCACTCAATATCTCTGTACAGTAGAAACTTGGCATGAAAGTTCTCTCCCAAGCTGAACTGCCTTAGCGGACAGCCCAGTAGCAGGCATAACACACTCAGTTTGATTTGAGAACCTCTGGAGCCACTGTGCCTACATCTATGATGGTGGTGCACTTCCAGCTGGCCGAGCAGGATCACACGGTGGTTGGATCTCACTAAGCAAGGAAAGTCTATTTCTTAAGACCTGGAGGAGTATGATCATACTATTATTTGGGATTACTTATTATTATTAAGTTCAGGATTTGATATCTGTAGGTTTAGATAATTAACTTACATATTAACAATATAAAAGACTTGTGCCGTCATGAACTTCCGAACTTAATTCTTTACTTTACACTATTAATACTGTCTTCAAACCAACTGGTTTGTGTCGGCGTCTGGTCTGGTGGAGACCGGTCGCCTCACCTTAAAAAGAAAAAAAACCCCCTACTAATACAATTACGTAGTTGAGGAGCTTGAGACACTGACTCCCCCTCCCAGCCTCACCTTTAGTGGTGTTTACTTTTTTTTATGACAGGTTATGGCGGAATGAAAATAACCCCAAATCAACGAATTCCTAAAATGAAGGCTAAATCTAAAGACCAATGCTAGAAATGCTAAATTATTGCATAATTTAGTGTACGTATTGTTGAGATTTGAGAATATGTATATATGCTAAAATGCTAAATTATGAATTGATATATATATATATATATATATATATATATATATATATAATAATATATATATATATTATTATATATATATAATATATATATATATATATTATCTCATCGCCTAGGCGACTAGGTGGTCAGTGGCACCTGGTCTTGAAAGTCTGCCTTAAAAACAATGTTTTGTGTCTGTAAATAAACAAATGATTAGACCATAAAATATGGTAGCCGAAGGCTTCCTATGCATAGACGATTCACTGTGTTGCTTACAGAATACACGGTCTATACATAAAAAAGTCTCTAAGTTTTATGAACAAAGTGCCTAATGCTGACGAGTTTCTGCTGTTGTGTCAGTGCCGAGGAAGAGACTGTTGCAATCCTCCAAAAACACTCTTTGTTAGACGATGGAAGTGGAGTGCAGTGAGTTTTTTCGTGTGTTGATTGGATGCATAACGGGACGCTGATGCGCCTGATACAAGATTCATATGTAAACCCGAGATTTTTTAGGATTGGGTGAATCTGACAATGTTGCTGCTGATCATCTAGTTACTCGTACACTCATCATTGTAAAATCATTCTTTCTTGGTACGTCTAATATATAAGGGAAGTGAAGGATTTGAACTGAAGTTTACTGCATGAAAAAATGGGTAGCTTATTACTAAGTTGTCGAATGATATTATTACTTTCTTCCAAAAGGCTGAACCCCAACTCTAAAGCCCCCCACACCCCGACCCGACAGGCATTTGAGAGGATGTAAATCATGGTGACTCAATTGAACATGAACCACAGAGGCTAGACCGGTGTTCACTGCGCACAAGAAGGCCCCCTCACTTTGAAATGTTGCTCCTACACTGTTGCTGGTGAGACTCGATCCCTGGTCATTCTGAATGATATTATTACTTTCTTCATTGTTGTAGTGGTTTGTGAAGAGAAAATGGGATTACACAAATTCCATCAATTGTCGTAGTCAATACTCAATATACCCCACAGACCAAGCGTGGAATGCTGCTAGTGCTAGGTGCCAAGAGGACAAACGGCAAATTATGCCCTGGACCCGTGTCCACAATTTCATTGACACGGGCCCAAAACGACGTCGTTTTTTAAAAAAAACGCGTCATTAGTAAAAAAAAAAAATCGCGCGTGTTTTGCCGTTAACGGCATTAACGGCGTTAATTTTTTTTGGATTATGAATGTACAGTTATGCCGTTATGAATGTATAGTTATGCAATTATGAAATTATGAACACAAAGTTCTAACATTATGAACTACAATTATGAACATTTATAGTGATAAAATTATGACCATGGAGCTTTAAAATTGTGAATATATGAGATTATGAATACAGTTATGGAGTTATGAAATGTTACAGTTATAGAGTTATGAATGTACAGTTATTGAGAGTTATGAATGAATGTATAATTATTAACATATAGTAATAAAATTATGAACATTATATTCCATATAACGAAACAGTCTGAAATTAAAAAAAAAAAAAAAAAAAAAAAAAAAAGAAGAAGAAGAAGAAGAAGAAGAAGAAGAAGTAACAGTGCGTTAAGCACTGTTACCCGTGTCCAGCTTGCAAGCTGGACACGGATCCAGTGCATAACGATTGAGGACAAACTATCTGGCCATGCAAGCATACAACTATCTATGTGCTGGTTTAAAAAAAAAAAAAAAAACTATCACATTACTAATCATTGCCCTTTCCTGTAATGAAAAGGCCCAACTTTCAATCTTTTTGGTAAGAATTTTGGGTTGGTTTGTAAACCTGAAAATTGACTTTTCCCAAATTTTCAACGTTTGAATATTCAAGAAAAATGATGACAAAAGAAAATATTCATTTTGGTCAATGGAAAAAATGTTTAATTTGGCGAAAAATGTATCTTAATTTTTTAATTAGAAGATATTTCTACGTTAGTTTCTATATTATTATTATCACCATTACAACCATCAAACCACCACGACAATCACTACTATCACCACACCGACACTATCACAGCATCACCATCACCACCACTACCATATGATGACCACCACCAACACAAACACCACTACCACACCACCACTACAACTACATCACCCAACACCATTACCACAACTACCACACTGCCACGCCACCAATACCACAACACCACCACTACCACCAAAAAACACCACCACTACTGCTACCACCATCAGTTACCACAAACACCATCACAACCACTACCATCACAAACACCAACATCCACAACCACCACCACCACTTATTATTATTATTATTATATTATTTTATTATTATTATTATATATTATTATTAATTATATTTCATTTTCAAGAAAATTACCAAAAAAGAAAATATAGTTTCTTAACTTTCATCCAACAAAAAATATAATTTTCTAAAATTCTGTAAATTATTTTTCGAAATATTTTTTCAGGTTTTCGAACAGATCCTTAATCTCAATTTTTGCAAAATAGTTTAACCCAAAGTTCCAATGTCATTTTAAAGAAAACAATTAAGAGTAATTATTATATTAAATTATTATAAGTAAACAATTAAATAAATTAAATATTATAAGTAAACAATTAAATAAATTAAAGAAAAAGAGTACCAAGGACCTCATGGTTCAATGGTACCAAATTAGACCTCCACATGGGAAGTTGTGGATTCTCAATGGAGGCGCTATTGACTCTCTCAGTAGGTTGAGAAATAGGATACTCTATTGTAATAGAGTTAATAGTATTTAAAAAAGAAAAAAAAAAAAAGGTAAATGTAGTATTTATAAGTCCACCTTCTTCTCCTCTCCCACGTCCACCTTTAATTACCAATGAAGGCTACTCAAATTTGTATTTGTCGGCGCGACCAAAAACACAAAGGAAGAGACAAGAGAACATCTCCTAACGAAAGTTCTGGTGAACGTATATCAAATACGGAATTTCAGTTGCATGCAAATCCATTTATTTACTACCCTATGTATTTAATAGACACTTGTGGCCTTCTAAATTATGTCACCCTAGACAAACATTTCAATTTACCTTTTTTTTTTTTTTTTAACAAAAAAAAAGTTACTTTTAAAACCCCAAAACTTACCCACCCCATGAGAAGATAAATTACAAAACTGTACCCCACAATAAATAACCAAAACCTAAACTTTCAATGTTTGTGGCAGGAATTAAACCCCATCTTATTGTTGTGAGCAAGTCTTAAGTAAGTTT
Source organism: Ipomoea purpurea (assembly GCA_009835305.1). NCBI lineage: Eukaryota > Viridiplantae > Streptophyta > Magnoliopsida > Solanales > Convolvulaceae > Ipomoea > Ipomoea purpurea. The sequence continues at coordinate 40,510 of VALG01013635.1, forward strand.
TTTTTCATTCACTAGACAAATGTCTAGACTCTTGAGGGCATTTTATTTACTAAGTATGCAAGTAACTTTTTCTTACTCAATTAAGGTACTTATAATTTGGCCGAGAGAACTTATTTATAAATCTCTAACTCTCTAAGTACCGCGAGTTGGATACTCGGCCCGACCCAATATGGTCGGAGTGGAGTAATGAGTATTAGGCTCCGCTAGCCAGTGAAATTATACTCAGTTGGGGATACACAGTCAGGCAAGTGCACAAAAAAGTCGGTCAAGCTCGGGTAGGACTCCACAAGGTAGGTAGACCCATCGATCATGATATTTCGTTACAGTACGGTACGATTGAGAATAATCCCTATCAAGTTCCTTAATGAAAAAAAACTGTAATAAAAATTTTTAAATCAACAAAATAGTGTAATTAGACCACAACATACTTATTCAGCAGGTTATCATTGACATGAATACAATTTTTTGTTTTATTTTTTTATTTTAAGATTAAAAAAACCATTGATAACACCGTGTGAATGTTTTATTGATGATAATGGGTTATACATTAAATGACAAAATATCATGAATGTTAGATCTGGATGACGAAGATAGGAAGTAGTAGTAGAAAGCAGATAATGTTAGAGCATCCACACCAAAGGTGAATGAGGGGTTAATGTCAGTAAAATAACTTGGATGGAGATAATAAGAGATGTGGAGTGAAAGATAATGGAAGAAAGAATCTCCCTACAAATACAAAAATAATGTGGTTAGTAAAGAAGTTAAAAAAAAAAAAAAAAAGCATTAACGCGCACGAGCCTGTGGCCACACGGGCGGTGCACGCACGGGCGCGCCCGTGTGCGCTGTCAGCGCGCTGACGCTTACTTTTCTTTTTATTTGTTTTTGTTTTTTTCTTCAGTTTTCTCTAATTTTTTTTTTCTTTTTTTCTCTCCCCTCCCACTTTCTCTTTCCTAATCACTCTTACATTATCCCCCAATTCTCCCAACTAATGTGGATGCTCTAAAGTGGGTGTGGATGCCCTGGTGCGTTTTTATTTATTTTATTTTATTGTGTTTTTCTTTTTCTTCACATAGGTTCCTCAAAAACTTTTAAATACGACAAACCAAAAAATTTCTCTTTCCTCCATTCTTATCCCCCTCCAACGTGCTTCTCTCTATCTAACAAACCAGTATGAGAAGCCACAACAAAAAAAGTACAGCGAATTATCTATGTGTTCTCTGTTAGATCAGATACCTCAGAGCGTCTCATCAGCAATGAACATGTTTGGATAGGTAAAGTTATTTTCAATTACGAGATCTAAAGGTAGATAATTTGATATATATATGGTAGGTGATAGTAGTGATGCGTATGGTGGTTGTAATTTGTAATGGTGATAATAATCTAAATATAAAACTAACGCTAGAAATATTTTCTAATTAAAAAATTAAGAATAACATTTTCGCTAAAAATAAAACATTTCTTTATCCATAACCAAAATGAATTTATATTTTCTTTTTCATCATTTTTCTGAATATTATACTGAATGAAAATCAATCATACAAACCAAACCATAAAATCTCCCAAAAAGATATAATATTGATCCTCTTCTAAAAATACAAAGAATTAAAAAGTCTATTATTATCCATTTTGTTACAACTAAAATGTATATATACTCCCTCCCAATTTATCACGCGGGTACGCAACATAAATTTTGTAACTCTACACACATGATCTCCTTCATATAATTTTTTAGTCGCTCAAATTGTAATCTTCAACTGGAAACCTTCTCTATTCCAACAGTTTAAAATTTACACATGATCATTTAGTATAATGACCTTGCCTAACTCTACAGCTTGAAAAGTAAAATCATGCAACATATTGATCATCATTGATTCTTCTTTCAATGATATGACTTAGTTTCAATAACATATATAATATGCCAGACTACTTCATAAATAGAAAAGTAATTTCTCACTATAAACTTATCTGGCTCATTGATGAAATTGAGTTCACATTCATCAATCAAAATGTGTGCATACTGTGCTACTGAATTAATAACTGTTGAAGAGTGAACGTCCCATTAAGTTATACAAATCCAGATATAACTATTTGAAACATACAATACAATAAACTTCACATCTTAACACGTACATCATTTAATAAAACGGCAAAATAAATCCACGAGGCCTCTACTATACGCGACTATCAAATAACATTTTTGAAGGCTCTATATTCCAATATTAGTGTAAACAAGAACTATAACATGTGCATATAGAAATTTTCCTAACCTCAACTATCTATTGTACTCTCCTCCAAACTGGTAAACAATCCACATTCATCTAAACTTCCATGTATCTATTTTCATAATCATAATAACTGTATCACCTAACTAATAATACACTCGTTATCAGAACTAGGCAAATACATCACCTCCAAATTCATAATCAAATGCAAAGGTACCTATATGACTCCTTCCATAGATGGACATATATACCAGAACCGCTACACTAAATACAAAATCAAAAAGAATGCACCAGACAATCTTTAGTAGACACAAATGCAAACAGCACGGCGCAGTCTTGTCGTCCGTACTAGAGAATACGCCGTGAATCACTCATAATATCCCGGACGCTTCTTGTAACAACTTCATATCGTTCCACAGTCCAGCGACGCACGGCGCCCGGCCACGGACTCCAACAGGCTAATATCTCCATCCTTCCATTTTCCCATTGGACCTGTATGATCCACTTATATACTCCCATCGCTTACGTATACTCACCTGCTCTTCACATCTATTTACCGCATACCTAGATGAATCACGAGCCGAGAGGTAGAATATGCCTCTGCACATCCGCCGGTGACCATGTCAAGATCGCGATGAGCCAGGAAGAATACATACAAGGGCGAGGTAGAAATCCACTAGATCCTCGTGAAGGAGCACCTATTCTCCTCGCAGAGGTCTACTGTGATATATAGAAGGGCAGGAGCCGGACAGAGAATGCGATAACGATCGGCATACAGGATCTCAGGTGCCGCGCGCTGTGTGAACCGTCCGAGAATCTCCATCCGACCAATAAGGGACGCGACCATCAGATAAGCGCAGCATTGCGAAGAAACATATGACACACCAGTAGATCGTGCGCGGCAACGCTCCTATCCCAATCATACACTGTCCGACGTCTGATCCAGTCGTTTCGATTTTCAACCGTTTCTCTATGTGTAATCCTAGATATTCTGTCATGAAAATGCAACAAACACAAAATATCAGAATTCACATCAGAAAACGAAGACAATAGTGAGTATAACCCTATCATCATGCTTCTCAAACAAAACCCAACGTATCTAAACAAACATTACAGAAAAGAGTAGTTAGGCAAGAAAGAAAAACCATCCAGAATTGACAGAAAATCGCATGACGCAGAGAGTGGACGAGAGAAAGCCCAGTCATACCTAAAACGGGGAAAAAGCGAAAAGAGAGCAAAGAGACCGCACACGTACTATATATAATTGAAGTTGGGAGGAAAGTGAAAGCAAGTTAAACAATGGGTTGCTCCTAAAAAACAGGCTGAACAGTTGTACTGATGACAATCTTGTTCTGGAAACTGCATTTAACCCCAAAAATCTTTGAAAGCAATTCTAGTGAGAAGTTTCCAATAACTACATATAAAAATCTATTCATGATGTCATTAAAACAGTCAATAGTGACTTAAACCTGCCTCTACATAAATTGACCCAAGATCCGGATCATGCGCACCTCAATCCGTGCTATCATTCTCATCAATTACAAAAAAAATCTTTCTCCATATAAATTTTGAGTTTATTTCTCAGTTTTATGCACCCCCATTTAACCCAGCTATATTTTAATGTATGCTTTCTAGATACGTTTATGGACCTCAAAGCACTAGGTGAAAAATAGCTCAATACATTAATGCTAATCAGCGCGAGAAAACATAATATATTTATATGATACCAAATATCTTCCTGCCTCCCAATCAAATCCTCCAGCTTCCATTAACTTTGGAGTGGAGAGAAATTCATTGTAGATAATAATAACCTCACTAAAAGAAAATATAACTACTTAGTGTGGATGCTCTAACAATTAATACTTCAAGATAGAAACAGTTATGTGACTAAGATTGATTAAGCGAAAGTATAAGTATTCATGAACCCCCAATCAATATAATTCGATAATCTCGTAAGTTGTTGCTAGTATAATATTCAAACATTTATGTTAGGCTTAAGATCTATATAGGCTCATTCATGCAGTAATTATCCTCGTATGAATTCATACCATCAATTTACATACGAAATAAGATCACATATTACACTGCATCCCATCTATCCCAATCGCAACATATAAGAGAGTTGTTTTAGTAAGATTGCAACATACAGCTTACTTCACTCGGCACTGACACAAACAGCTAAAAACTCGCAGCTAAGCACTTTTGTTCATAAAAAATTAACATATGATATATAGTACACGTGATTATTCTGTAAGCAACACAGTGAACGTCTATGCATAAAGCTATTATCTACTTACCATAATTACAATCAAACAGATCACAAACAAAACACTCACCCATCCAATCAACCACCTTACCCAGCAAGAAATAATATATATATATATATATACTATAATATATATATTATAAATATATAATATATATATATATATATATATATAATATATAATATAATATACGAACGTTTTATTAATGGCGAATAGCCCGAAGCGAGGCAAAGCCTCTGAGATCGTACAAATAAGCCAAATTGGCCTTTACAGGCAAAGGGTCAACGGTAGAAAAGAGCCTAGGGGATTGATAATCTAAGCCAGCTCTACGAGGCATCTGCAACTTGATTTGCTTCACGATAAAATGCTTAATCGCGGAGCCCCATGAGCGTATGCAAAAACGAGCAAAGGACCGCGTCTGCTATCTTCCAAGGAACCCTGTATCTGTCCTCACCAAAGCAGCAAGAGCGAGGAGTCCACTTCCACCCCATAAGGCCTTCGGGCGAAGGCGTTACACCATAGCAAAGCAGCCTGAAGGAGAAGCTTCTGCTTCCAAGGCGATGAAGCTTCCACACGGAACATAAACCGCCACCAAGCGCTCGCGGGAGTCTCGTAGATCACCACCTCCCGCAGCCCCCTTATCTCCAAAGGCCGCGTCGGTATTAAGCTTGAGCCTCCCCAAAGGCGGAGTTAGCCACTTTATCAATACCGTGAGACTGCGGCGGCGGCATCGAACTTGGCGACCAAACCGGATGATATAAGAAAGTCATCACCCTGCCCCTTGCGACGAACTCTTCGAAGGCTAGAGATCATGAAAAGCTCGTGCTTAATTCGGCTGATGGCAGCGGGGCCGTTAGAGACCAATGCCATAAAATGCCTTGGTTGGAATGTGCATAGGCCGGGTAAGAATAAAACGCGTGAGGAAGTGTGTGGTAGCAGAGTAACGGGCGGAGTAGTGTAATTTGAAGCGCAAATACAGACATGGCTTCAGGCAGCCAATGTATGTGTGAAATCGTATATTGGTATGTGCGTATACGCAAGGTACTTTGGTTTTTATGTAGTTGTTGTTGCCTCGGATGTAGAATAATTTGGGAGTGTAGGCGGCGTAGTTAAGCACATTGTATGACGGGTATAGGTTGATTATGCAGGATAGAAACTCGGAGTTTCTTTAACCGGTTAGGGTATTAGAATGGTGAACAGGGGTGGTGCGGATTGGTAGTACAGTATGTGCGTAATATAATAAAATGCGAGAGTGCGTATTGTGAGCCACTGACCCTTAAATTGAAACTGTGATTGTGCACTGTAATACTAACTAACACGTAGATGGATTCGTGTGCGTGAAGGTAGTTTGTAACGGTGTGGAACAACATGATGTTAGAATAGTGTGCATTGTGCGTGGAACAACAGTAGTAAGTGCATAGTGGGCTAACAGATTTTGTGAACAGAGTAAAAGGTAAGCAATTTGTGTTTGTCAGGGTCCATTACCATGGAGTGATGCTGGGCGCAAAATTGTGTTATGGACGTATCACCGGGCGGGCAATGAGACATGGTTAACAGAATGCGACCCCAACATAAAGCCAGCCCAAGGCGGGAAGGTATGTTGTGACGACTTCGAAGAGGCCCACACGCACTGTTTGTGCGAGGAGGTTACAAGCCTTTCTTGAAAGTGAATAGGAAACTAGATGTTGGTCATACAACAATTCATAACGAATTGCTCTAAGGTTAATGTCGGTGCTAGTAAGAGCTTTGACATATACGTAGAATGGTGGGTGGAGTTGAGAACGTGGGTTGTACGCAGCAAAATTTCAAGAATTACAGAAGGGTCCTGGCATAATGCAAGGTAGAGACGCACAAATGGTAATATCGAAATACCTTGATATACAAATCTGACTACAGTGACATGTACTTCGAATACGAAGCAAATGAAAAGGACCAATTGGCCGTGTGTTCTGGGCGGACGGTGCGGCACGACAGAAATTCTATGCGTTCGAGATGTCGTACGTTCGATGCAACATACAAAAAAACAGGTACGGAATTCCGGAAACTAAAATCTAAAAATGCATCGTCATATAGGTGTAAACGTTTAGGGTGATACATAGTGTTACAAGCAATATACAAAAAACAATGTGGAGGTGTAGGGGGAAAAATGCTGTTGTGCGTGTCGTGAGTTGTGGCGTGAGAGTGATGGTGTGGACTGAAAGCATGGCGACCTATCAGTACGGCAAAACTTAACGTCTAT
>VALG01013636.1:0-13542 GCA_009835305.1 Ipomoea purpurea
CTTCGGCCTACTGAGTCGATCCCAAGCCATCCAATGAATTCCTCCTCCGCCCGCGCCCCTTCTCCCAATAGTATCTATTCATGGTCCTTTGAATCGCCACACACAGAGAATCAGTTAGTAAAAAGACACCCATTGAAAAGGTAGGCATAGCCTGGGCTACCGTTTTCAACAGAATCTCCTTACCTGCTTGTGACAACAGTTTCTTATTCCAAGATCCCACCCTCTGCCGGATCTTTTCCTCAATAAATGCAAAGACCTGCTTCTTATTTCTTCCAATAAACGACGGTAACCCCAAATATTTTCCAAAATCATTAGCCTGAGCCACCCCCAACACCGTAGCAACTTCATCCCTTATCTCTTCTGCTGTATTTTTACTGAAACAAATACTGGATTTATGGTAATTTATAGACTGGCCAGACAACTTTTCATATTGCTCCAAACATTGCTTTACCGCTCCCCCTTCCTGGGCATTTGCCTTAAAGAACAGAAGGCTATCATCTGCAAAAAACAAATGAGAAATAGCCGGAGCCCCTCTTGCCACTCTACACCCATGGATAGCTCCAACGACTGTGCCCGCTGTAACATCAAGGACAACCCTTCTGCACAAATAATAAATAAATAAGGAGACAGTGGGTCTCCTTGCCTTAAGCCCCGTGTTGGCGCCACAACTCCTCCAACTGCACCATTTATAAGAATATTATATGAAACAGAAGTAACGCACATCATAATCAAATTTACCCATCTTTCTACAAAGCCCAGCGCTAACATCATCTGTCTTAAGAAAGACCATTCCATCTTATCATACGATTTGGCCATATCCAGTTTTAGGGCCCCCCAACCAGCCTTTCCACATTGCTTCCTATTAAGAAAATGTCCCACCTCAGCAGCAATAAGAATATTATCTGTTATCAGCCTGTCAGGTATGAATGCACTCTGGGACTCCGAGATAATAGAATCCATAAACGGCTTCATCCTGTTCGCAATCATTTTGGCCCATAATCTTATAGACCACATTGCTCAACGCAATTGGCCTCAAGTCCGTAGGGCTCTCAGGGACTTTCTTTTTCGGGATTAGGACAACATTCGAATCATTTAATCCTCCGGGAAAAACCCGTATTGAGGCAATTGAGCACAAAATCCATCACCTCAAGTCCCACAACACCCCAAAAGTGCTGGTAGAACCCTGGGTTCATTCCATCCGGTCCAGGTGCCTTATCCGGAAACATAGCAAAACAGTGCCCCTTTCACCTCTTCCGCCTCAAACGGTTTTCAACAACTCATTATGCAAATCAGACACACGGGGGAGCATCGTATCAAAGAAATTACAATGGGATGGGGCGTTAGATGACTTAAAAAATATCAACAAAGTAATCAATAACAACAGCATTCATAGCACCCTTTGTAACCCAATTTCCATCAACCCCTTTCAATCTAGTCAGATAATTTTTCCTCTTACGGGATGAAGCATACCTATGATAGAATTTGGTGTTCGCATCTGCCCCACGTAGCCAATGTTGTTTTCCCTTTGCCGCCAATAGACATCCTCCTGCGCCTCCAGTCGAGCCAACTGAGCACTAATTGTATTGTACTCAGCTAACACTGCGGGTTCCCTGCCACCCTTTAGTCTCATCAGCTTGGCCTTTAAAAGCTTCAACTGCTTACCAAACATATGAAACTGGTCACCGCCCCAAGCCTGCAACCGGTCTTTGCACAACTGAAGATTATGCATAGTCCATTCCCCTGACCATCTAGCCATGCCTGTTCCACCACTCCACGACAACCTGAATCCAGAAGCCAAGCCATCTCAAAACGAAATTCCCTGCTCCTACCCCCACCGAAACCATAGGATTAGAAATACTCAGAAAAATGGCCGAATGATCTGATTTGCGGGTGAGTATATTAACCGTCTTGGCTTCCACCAATAACTCACGCCATTCCATAGTTGTCACTTGCTCTATCAAGCTTTTCCTCAACCCAATCTTCTGTTCCCTCCCCCCTTTCCCAGGTGTATGGATACCCTTCCATATGCAACTGTAACAAGCCACAGTAATCCAGTGTCTCCCCAAACCCTCGCAACAAATTTTCCGGGTGTGGATGATTACCACGCTTCTCAGACTGGAACAAGAGATCATTAAAGTCACCAATAATAACCCATGGTAATGTAGATTGCGTTGATAACCTCTTTAACAGCTCTCATGATTCCCGTCTCATAGATCTTTTGGGAAACCCATAATAACATGTCATTCGCCACGGTGGCTGATTTTCTAACGTGACTTCCACATCCACATGATTTTTTGAGTAACTAATCAACCTTGCAGTGTTATTGTACCTCCATAATAAAGCCAAACCACCCACGCGTCGTTCATTGATCCACAATAAAAAAACCTCAAACCCAACTGTACACGCAATCTTCCGCATGATCATCTTCACCATTTCTCAATCAAGAATATCAGAAATCCGACTTCTACGGGACACATGTCTACCACTTTTCCCGAATGTCCGAGAATTGCCCAAGCCACGGCAGTTCCTAACATTAAACGTACTCAATAATGCGGGCGGGACTGCGCAGCAGGCTCCGCGTGAACTAAGTTTGACACATCTGTCATTAGCTATGTCCTACACCCAGCCATCCCTCCTCTCACCCACATACCCCTCATCCCCCTTCTCCTCTTGAGCCACAGCCTCCTACGGCTCACATACACACACGCCATGCCACTCCTCACGCCTCCCCATCTACTTTGTCCCACCTCAGAACCCCCACCGCCACATTTCCCAATCCACCACCTCGCTTTCACCTCAACAGACACCAACACTCTCACCAACCGCCCTCGGCCCCGACTTCACACCAATCTCATTACTCCGGCCCATACGGAATATGTTGTGCCGTTAGCATGAAACATTTCCGGAGCATTTCCGCAATAACTTATAGAGAATGCCCATCAAATCACAGAAAAAAAATCAGAAAGGATGTAGGCCTGTCTCGTACCTGGAAGTTAACCCAGACACCCCGTAGGTCTTATCACGCTTTCTGAACTTCACTCGCGCCTCGTAATAGACAACCCCAAAAATCCACATTTCCACAGCATGAATAATAGTGAATTAATTATCATATCTTTTGAGGAATTGGTTCCTAAAATCCTGATTTTGATACTCATGATCTAGAATTGACTAGTCAATTCTTAATGGATTTGTACCTTGTGCCTTTGTAGAGTAGTTCGCCTTGTTCCTACAATTTTTGAGAGTTAAGTAGGGTAACTGTGTCTTTTCACCATGAGGCTAGGTTCTTTGTAACCTAAAACCTAAAAGAAAAACCCTACCTCATTCATCCTTACATTCCATAGTCAGAAATATTCTCCATCTTCTCCTCTAAAAAAAGAGTATCTTGTCTCAACCAAAAAGAGCCTTTGTCAGATTCCCAGTTTGCATTCAAAGATGTCAATTCTTTCTCTATTTTTGGCAAGACTAGAAGAGTTAAGATCTAAGCTTGCTAGCTGTTGGTTTCCATCTGGTCGTTTGTGTTAAAGGTTGGATCTATAATAATGTCTTTTTGGTTTGATCTTGATGGGTTTTAGCTTGTGAGTTAGTGGAGAGCTGTTTGTGTAAGTAAGAGTTCTTTTGTCTTCAAGAGGTAAACCCATGCTCTATCAACAAACTATTTGTGCTACTTATAATGAATTCTTGCGTCAACATGGCCCATTTTGTTTTTATTTTTTTTTTTGTGTGAAATGTGGAGAGTCTATGCATTTAATCTTTGGATTATTGCATATCTGAAGAGCTTGTAATTTTTAGGTTTTCTTGGCCATTGCTTGGCATATCCTGGTAAGTCATTTGTTGAGCTTGTGAGATTTGGCATATTTGACTGAATTTGTGTTGGGGAAAAATCCCTGAAGGGGATGTTGTTGGTAAGACGACCCGGGCCGGGGCACCACCGTCGGGAAAGAACCCCTTGTGGGTTTGTAACCACGGGCTGTGACATACGGGTGGGGGCACTACCCGTGGGTCCACCGCGGGGAACACTGTTGGAGGCTCGGAGTGGGATTTGTTCCCTGTGGTTTTTGTTGTCTCGGTCTTTGAATCTTTACTTTCGTTGTTCTTTGGGCTCTTTGAGCGTCTCTTGATGTTTCGTAGGTTCCTAGTCCTCTTAATAGGTATCCATGTAGGATCTTTGGTGTTGTGAATCGTGCGAAGTGTTAACATTGTGTTTCGTTGAACGTGTGGTGTCTTGTGAGTCCTCGGAACTATCTTGAGTTTCTTTGTTGAGCTTGCTAGTTATTATCATAAGCTAGCGTCGTGTCGTCGTGCGTAGTGACCCTTCTCTTGTGAGTATGTTTCGTACCTTTTTGCAATCCGTTGTTTGATTCTGAGTGAGAGGTGGCGTGTGTGGCTCTACCTGGATTGCACGACAGTGGTATGGGACTCTTGTCACCAAGGTATTGCAGCGGTCCTCGTGGGGGCCGTAACGTGAAATCATGGGGAGGCCCTGAGATCCTCGTGTATGGGGAGAGAACATTGTGTTATCCGGCCTGAGTGCCCAACAATTGGTGGGTTTCCTTTGTTGGAGGATTAGGTGGGGACGACGGTGCCCGGAGAACGGTTGGGACGCAGAAGTACAGGGGCTTCGGAGGTATGGGTGGCAAGAAGGATAAGGTGGGGTAGCCATAAGGTTGAACCAGACAATAAAGGAAGGCAATATCAACTCGTGGATGGTGACTTCACGAGGTGGGCTTGTGAAGCCGGTGTGTTGAGTTCTCTTCTCGTGACGGTGTGTAATCACGGAGGTTTGTGTTTTGGCATGTGTTGCAGTTGTGTGAGTCGTTTCGTTGTGTGTGTGGTTGTCCTTGTTGGTTGGGATGTTTCCCGATGTTGTCCTTGTGAGTGGTGAGTCTTGTGTTGTCTCATGGATCTTGGATTTTAACCATATATTTATATATATATTATATATATTATATATATTATACATATATACATATAATATTATATTTATTATATATATTATCCGTTTCGAAAATGGTTTTCATTATATTATCTACCTATTTATGATACTTAACGGTATTGGTGGGTTTCCAGCATCATTCCTGACCGGAAGGGCGTCCCCCGATGTTTATCTTTGTATCTTTCAGGTGTTGAGCGCGATGTCTAGAGCCGGTAGATTAGTACCTGTTCCCGTAGACAGTGTTTTGTGGCCTGCGTGCCCGTTTATTAGACTCTCTATGTTTAGTTGTTGTTTTGGGATTTAGACACACTTGCAGATTGTCGCGAAAGCGTATACCATTGTGTGGTGTACGTGGCATAACACCCCGATTATGATGTTTATATCCAAGTTATGTTTTATTACCGCTGGCTAGTTGTGTACTTGACTGCAGGTGTTAAGACTTGTCTTTAAGTCTCTTTGACGGGGGGTGTTACATCCGAACGCTTATCAACCCGGAATTGACACCGAATACGGTAGAACGCCAACCAGGGCCCCCCACGAACCTCTCATCAATTGCTTAACAAAGGTTCCAATGAAATTAAACATCTGTTCGAGAATTGGCTGAGATGTATATCCCATAGGTACATCATGCAATTGCACCCACATATCACTGAGTTCAAGACTACGTTAACCGGTAATACCCCATCCTCAACAAGGCGACACACCAAGGTACTATTCTCAAACGCCCATGGCCCTCCTTCAAGAACATAATCCACATCCGTTTTATGGAAGAAAACGAATAGGAACAACCCTTTTGAATCTCTGTCACTGTCACACCATCACCGGCTGCCAAACGATGCCAAAACTTGTCTCATATACTCGAACTTGATCAGTTTCGGTGTCAGAAATCTGCCAACAACGTTCCATGTTTGCACTGGCGGTTCAGCACCCGCCCCTTCCCCTTCACCAACCGGGGCAAAGCATTCTTCTTCATCATCAATCGTAACTTCCGCCCATCTTTCTGCCAAAGCTGCACATGCTCCCCCCACCTTCATGTGCATGCCGTCACACACAAACATTGATGTCCTCACTTTAACCGACAGAATTCTGTTCGTAAGACACAAACCAGCAAGACAAATCAGCAGCAATACACACACGCAGCAAGGTTGACGCCGTTCGCACAACAAAACAGCAGCAATTTCGTCACCAGTATTAAACGAAAACAGCAGCAATTTCGTCACCAGTAGCAAACTAGAACCGTTATCACACGTTACGGATTAAAATCCGGGGAAGATCAAGAAAATTGCAAAACCCTAGACAACCCTAGGAGAGGAAGCAAAACCCTAGCATTCTCTTAATTAATTAATTTATAATTAATAATTTTTTTAATAAAGACATTGTAGGGACAATGTGGCAAAATATAATCAATTGATGAATTTGAATGTAAAGAATTTTTATATTGGAGAAAAATAAACTGTTGGCGGTTGGCACCACTTGTGCCCGGTCATTGTACTAAAAGTACAGGCCATTGAACAATCATTATTGTGTGGACTATGGTCACACAAGTTGTATGGACCATATTTTATATACGGTAAAATAATGTACATTCAATAAAAAAAAATAATGTATATTGATTCAGGGGATGTACATTATTTTTGTCTGAGTGTACATTATATTGTATAATGTACATACAGTACAAAATAATGTACTGTTAGTATATTAAGAATGTCATTTTTTTATGGTTCCAAACATTGTATGGTCATGGTCACACAATAATTTCCAAGATCTAATATATATATATATTAGTATTGTAGTAGGGGCTCATCAAGTTTCTGAAACGACACCAATGAAATTAGGATCACTATGATGGACCTTATTCCACCGCTATAATGTTCATAAGTCAGTTTAAGTGCTAAACGGATCATTCATACTACCCAACGTGCATTTGAAAGTCCGCGCATGAAGTTATGAACACAAAAGTCATATATATATATAAAATTATATATATATAATATATTATATTATATCTATATATATAATTTTTAGGCTATGGTATGAAAAAAGTACACGTAAAATATGCGAATAAACCTCAACCTTAGATCAATTGTTGTTTAAAAATATTGTCACCTACAATCTACAACAATGTGCACTAGAAGGTACAACAATGCTCTAAATTGTACAATAATATGATCTGGAAGGTCAATGATAGTGCAAATACAGACGTGAACATAGAGTACTGAATACAGGCATTTGAGCTCGAGATCCTACGAAAGTGGGTCAGGAGTCTCTGATCAAGTGGCCCCCAATGTCAGGGTGGGGTCAAAAGTCCTTTCATCGTTATAAATGCGTCGGGCGGTGCGCCTCTGATCGAACACTTTCCGGGATCTAGTGGGCAGACCAGTCCAGTGGTCTCATCAGAAAAAAAAGAATAAATACTTTTCTTTTTCAGGGTAGCAAATGATATCTTAAACTTTTTTTTATATAATATCTTTAAAAGAATTACATGAACCAAATGCTTTAATTAATAACTTTTCAATAATTTTTTTTTATTTTATATATATTTTGAATACTTGAATTGGTGAGAGATCATATCACATGCAAAATGGGAAGTGGCAATTAACTTAGGAAACTATGTTCTAAATTATGCACTATCGCTGTAAAAGAACTCAATATTGGTCTTTACAAATTTGGAAAATAAAAAAAATACTAAAATCAAAATAATCTGAACCATTCATTTCATCAAATAATTGGAAGGACATTTTTTAGTTCCTGTTATAGGCTTATGCCTCTTTATATATATATATATATATATATATACACATACTAATAAGAGCCCAAGAGAGTTAGGCCTATAATCTGTCGAAAAAATGACGGTTAAAGTTTTTAATCAAATGAATGGCTCAGATTAATCAGATTTTAATTTTACCTTAAGATTTCTTAATTTATCGTTAATGAATATGATTATCCGTTAAATATTATCTTTTCCGTTAATTTCTATTAGTTCACCGTTATCTTACTCATTGATTTTAATAAGAAAGGTCTTAGGTTTGAACTTCATCCCAATCAAAGTTGGCATAATTAGTACTCTATTTTACTCCTATTAAATTAAATAATAATTTAGTAGCTACAACAAAAAATAATATTTCTTTAATTTAAAATAATGTGTCTACAATGTCTTTATTCAAAAAAAATATTCATTATCAATAAATTAAAAAAGAGAAATAATTTCATTAGTTATATTGTATTTATGTTTTTCCAATATAAAAATTCTTTACATTCAAATTCATCAATTGATTATATTCGCTACATTGTCCTTACAATGTCTTTATTAAAAAAAATTATTCGTTATCAATAAATTAATTAAGAAAAATAATTTATATATATATATATACTAATAAGAGCCCAAGAGATTTAGGCCTATAATAATGGGTAGAAAAAATGGTAGTCAAATTTTTTAATCAAATGAATTGGCTCAAATTGATCAAATTTTAATTTTTTCTTAAAATTTCCTAATTTATCCTTAATGAAATGACTATCCGTTAAGTTTTCCGATAAATATTATCTTTTCCAATTTCGGTTAGTTCACTGTTAACTTACTCATTGATTTCAATAATGAAAGGTCTTAGGTTCGAATCTACATCCCTAATCAAAGTTGGCATAATTAGTACCTATTTTACTCTTATTAAATTATAAATAATAATATTATTGCCCCGTGCGATGCACGTAATGTATTCGTTATAATAATTTATAATTTGCATATCGAGTGCAAATTTTAACCTTGAAAGGTTTGTATGAATGTTTAGAAATTGATTTAATTGGTCTCATTATCTTTATGTGTAGTAATTTAGCTATAGAAATTTTTTAACGGAATATATAGTGATATGAGAAGTAACAATTTACATATTTTGTGCAAGAAGTATATATAATATAACTGTTTTGAATTAGACATTGTTGAAACCTTTTGTAGACGATATTAGTATTACTAACAGAAGTTTGTCCATCCTCGGTCTAGAGCTAAAACCTTAAGGCCATCAGATGAGTGACTCGGAAAAATGTCACGTACAATTGACCTTGATTAATTAAAAAACTGAATTTTTTCAACAATAAGCCAACATGATTTAGTGTTTAACTCCTGACTTTTGTTGATAGTCATTTGCATATGCTAGCATCAACTAGAATTGTTTACGCTGGAACTTGAATGAAATCTCGTATCAGAAGGGATGAGAGACATTTGTGGTATAAGAACTTTGTTTCCTTGCTGCGTTCATTAACTTATTCTTGCTTCGACAATATGATCCGCCAATCTTGTAACGATTGAGGCGCGTACCGTTGCGAAGACCAAAAGAGTGGTCTATGTTTTGCAGCAACATAACAGGTGACCAACCTCTATTGTCAATGAATGATTAGGAAGTCTAGACAATCGCAATCTATTTAAAAATTCAGGAGTGTGTACTTGTGAGAGATTATCACCGTCTATCTTATTCTACCTTACACAAGGAGTCACAATTTAAATACGTCTAACCTTCTGAAGTGTTCATGTCACACATATACTAATTAATTTGATAAACAACATCTAAAGTCGGTGAGAGGATTGCTTGTCCTTCTAGGTGCGACTCTTCTAGCATTCCATACTTCGCGGTTGGGAAGGTGCTTTCAACTATATATAGTTGCAATTGGATAAGGTCTACACTTCAATATTATTTTGTGCGTCTATTGTCACGCATTCTGTAGATTAGTTAACCATCTTTATCCAGAATCGTCTGACTAACATATTTTTTGGGGAAATACTTTGAACATTTACCATTTACCATGCATGGCGAATTCTTCCTGAGTTGTCCACACGGTCAGTGCAACATAAATTCGCTAACTGCGTCATTGTACTTATTGTCCGCCATCTTGGTCTGGAACTTCTTCAGCACGAAATCAAGGCATCAACTTCCAGTGTGGAATGTGTCCGCATTCATTCTTTTGGGGCAAATAGCAATATGTGCGCGTGGACGGGAGCTCATCTTTTTTTTTTTTTTTTTTAAATTCAATTGTGTAGGATAACTGTGCCAGAAAATTAAATAAAAAAAATAATTTATACATTGAAATTTAAATTTAATTAGCCCACATTAAAGTATGTATGATAATCAAATACCTCCGCATTTATGTCGCCAAACAACTTTTCTGTCTTGATATCTTCAATCATAACATTAGGTTCCATCTTAAACACGCGGAAAAAGAATTATCGGGGTCTATCCTCTGCTTTAAGCCCCACGGTTGTGCAACATTAACAGCTCAATCTCAGTTCCACTTCGTGTTGCATCGTGAATGTTATAAACATATGAGGATAACAATGTGCCTGCATATTGCCATTCATCTTGATTAGTTTTGAATCATAATATCTAGGCTCCGCATGGTGAATTGGGATGATGCGTAGTTATAATTCTTTTCACCTTGAGTTGCCATATGATGATGGTAGTTACAATATTCAAGGAATTTTCCATTTATTACGCCAGAATTTGTTTTAATTATTCTCACATTATAATAGGTTTAATTATTCACAAAATTTGTTAACTATTTTCATTTCTAAGTAAATATTGACTTTCAATTTGGGTAACAATTCCATTAGATATAGTTAATTTTCATATAAAATTTTGTTACCAATTAAGCTTTATAATTTTTGTACGATTTTTAATATTTTTTTTTATTATTTGGGTGGAAAATTTAAAGGAGGATTAATTTGTATTTTATTAATAGTATAGATTGTTGTAAATAATAATTAATAAATTATTATTTCTTAAAAATTACTCAAAATTTCAAAAGAATTTTCTCATTTATTACGCCAGAATTTGTTTCTATTATCTCCACAATTTATAATGGTTACTTATCTTAGAATTTGGTAACCATTTTCCATTTATAAGTACATATTCTGGGATGGCAACGGTCAAAGGCGGGCGGCGAGTATACTTCCCCGTCCCCTCACTGCGACCCTCCCATCCGCATTCCCGTCCCCGTCCCTGGCGGAGAATTGCAAATGTTCCTCATTCCCCGGTCCTAGCCGGAGAATTAGGCGGGAACGGGGGATTCTCATTCCCTGGTCAACTCCTAGTCAAAAAATTTTGGTTTTTAAATAATTCAAAATTTTAATAATAAACAAATTTTAAAATAAATTATAAAATATTAATATTAATTATTTGAGCAAAAAAAATACAAAATATTTTAAGTATATGATAATAAGAGCGTAAACTACATTTGTTTATATATTTAATTAATTTCTATTAAACATTTGCTTACCAAAAAGGACTACATGAATATATAAATTTTATAATTAATTAAATTTTAATCAATTAAACTTCACACGAATAAGTTTTATAAACTAATTAATTAATTACCATAATATTCTTTCCATAAATAATTAGTCACATACGGAATATTTATGAAATATATATAGACTACTTATATATATACACGGATATGAATATATAATTTTTATAATTAATTAAATTTTAGTCAACTAAACTTCACACGGAATAAATTTTATAAACTAACTAATTAATTACCATAATATTTTTTCCATAACTAATTAGTCACATACGGAATATTTATGAATTATATATAGACTAATTATATATACACAGATATTACAGAAATGCCCGTAAGTTTTGGGGGCGGGGGAATTTGGCTAGGATGCTTTTACTTTTAATTATAGTAGACAGATTAATTAGTTATTTATTAATGTGACACCCCGAATTCCAAATTCAATTAAGGAATTAATTGAGTAATAATCCTATAATCAATTGGTGAATTAATTCCTAAAATCCTGAAAATTCAATAGTTGGAACTAGTAATTGACTAGTCAACCCAAAAGTCCAAGTTGTACCTTAAGCTTGTAAGGAGTTCCCTTGTTCCTTACACTTCCTTATGTTAGTAAGGGCATTCTTGACCTTTCACTTGGTGTTAGTGACCTAACCTAGTAGACCATCTTCATTCTTTCCTTTACACTTTCTAAAAATCTAGCTCCACCTTCTCTCTAAAAAGGTGGGTAGCTTTTCTTCCAAGCCAAGTTGGAGCCTTGCCAAAACTTCAAGAGTTGCTTCCAAGATTCAACCTTTCACATATTTTGGCATCTAGGAGGGTAAGATCTAAGTTCATCTTGTGTTTTTGGTTTATCTAAGGTGTCTTTTCTTAAAGATAGGATCTTTATGATCTTTTGGTATGTTCTTGAAGTGGGGGTTTGGAAAGGTGAGCCTTGTGGGAGGAGCTTGTTGAGGTGTAAAGGAGAAGTCTTTAGTCTACAAGAGGTAACCCATGCTCTACAAAATCTATTTTTTGCTTACCTATATGTGATATCTAGAGCTTGTGTTTACGGTTCATTTGTGCATAGCTTGGCATTTCCATTGATTCAAGTCATTTTGTTGTATTGGGTGAGATTTGGGCATGTTTTGGACTTGAATTTGAGCTTGGAGTTGAAAATCCCTAAAGGGATTATTTTGGTGTACAGGTGTGTACCCGCGGGCGGAACGGCGGGTAGGGGCTAACCGCCTACCCGCGGGTACAATGGTAAAGGGAGGGTTGTACCCGCGGGCAGAACCACGGTAAGGCCTACTCGTGGGTTACATGTTGGTGGTTTTGGGGGATTTGTTCCCCTGATCTTTTGACTCGGTATTTGGTCTTTTGACTTCCGATGTTCTTTTTGTGGAACTATTTTGAGTGTCTTCTTGATGTTTCGTATGTCTAGAACTATGTGGTAGGTATCCATGTAGGTCTTTTGGTGTCTTGAATCGTGCTAAGTGTTCAACATTGTGTTTCGTTGAACCGTGATGAGTCTTGTGTGTTCCTCGAACTACCTTTGGTTTACCCGTTTGATGAGCATGCTAGTTCGGTGTTAAATACTAGCGTGTGTGTTGTTTGTATTCCGATTGGTTGTTGATGTAACTTGTGTTATCATCGTGTGTTGTTGTACTGTTTCCCATTCCTTGATTGAGTATTGGTTTCATACTTCATTGTGCTCCGTTGATTGATATGTGAGTGTGATGCGGTGTGTGGCTTTACCTGGATTGCACGATTAGTGGTATTGGACACTATCACCAAGGTATTGCAGCGGTCCTCGTGGTGGCCGTGACCGTGATTATTGGAGTTGTGACCTTTGTGTAAGGTTCACGTATTTCTTGGGGGGCATGTGTTGCCGTTGTGTGGTACGGTACCCCGTGTACTATGAAATTGGTGGTCTCGTTGGCGGTCGTTGGGGGGGGACGGTGGTCCGGGAGGGAAAAGGTTGAGACTTGGTGACAGGGTCCTGGAGGTAATGGTTGGAAGAAGGATAAAGGTTGGGGGTAGCCATAAGGTTGGAACCGGGGCATAAGGAAGCATATCAACTCGTGATGGGTGGATGTCACGAGGGCTTGTGTAGCCGTTGTTGTGAGGTTCTTCTCTTGTGACGTGGTAGGTCACAAAGGCATTGTGTTGCCGTTGGGTGTTGTGTCTATTCCTTTGCGTTGTGATTGTCGGGGTTTTGATCTATTGTGGTGATGATAGATCATGCCTTGAGCTCCTTGTGGGTCATGTTGTTCTTTGTGGTCTTGGGATTGTGTTCCCGTGTTATTTTGAGGGAGTGTTGAGTCTTATGTTGGCTATTACTCTTGGTT
>VALG01013642.1:13801-25009 GCA_009835305.1 Ipomoea purpurea
TGACTGAATCAAGTTGCATTGGTGCTTGGAAGAAACAATTTTGATGCTGATTTTATAGGCGGTATGAAACCTAATATGTTAAAATAAAATTTCACTATCCATTAAATTAAGGATTTTATCCAAACTTATAAAAATAGTAAATATCGATTGCACTTATCCTAATATGTTATTACTTTCCTTTCTAAATTCAATTACCTTATATGAGAAAATGTTGAATCTCTAATCTTGGTCCAAGCGTTTGTGATGATGTAAATCATGGTGACTTAATGATAAGGCCAAACGTCGATGATGGTGGGCAGATCCCATGTGCCTACTTTGAGCATAATCCCACACTATCGTCGTCAAAGTTTGAACCTTGGTTTCTTCTCCCAAATACTGTCTACTGAACCATTGAGCAATTGTTATATTGTGCGCCCTAAAAAACCCTGGTTTGTATGTGCATAAATTGTAGAGTAGAATACACATAAACTCCTAACAAATACGCATAATCTGAACATAATACATAATACACATAACTTTAACATAATACGCATAAACTGTTAACATAATACACATGCAACTCTTAATAATACATAAACTCTTACATAATACGCATAAACTGTTACATAATACACATGAACTCTGTAAACATAATATACATAAACTCTTAACATAAACACATAAACTCTTCAAAAATATACATAAATTCTGAACAATTAACACATACACACTCTTAAGACATACACTTCATGTGTACATCTTAGTGCACGATAGTAATTTAGCGTAGCTCGTTAATCTCATGGTGTGATGATAAGCTTTTTATATTCATCAACTATTGTTAATTGGCGTAATTCACTGCAAGAGTTAAAATAAAGATTTAAAAAAAAAAAAAAAAAAAAAAAAGATCCGAACATAACAAATAGTATGAATAATCCAATCAAGAAATTATAATATTTGATTTTGCCCAAAATCTTTAATTAAGAATCACATCTTTTTTTTGTTTTTGGAAATCTGATCTCCAACAAAATTTTGAGCTTTACTTTTGCCAACAAAAATAAAATTAAAATTCATACATGATATTGACCCAACCATGCATGGTGCACACGTTGCAAAACGACGTCGTTTTGACTAAAAACGCGTGTCCCATTTAAAAAATAATAATAATAAGTTTCGATTCCCCTCAACAGCATTATTGTGGATATATAGTTATGAATTTTGGTGGATATATAGTTATGAATTTGTGGATATAGTTATGAATTTATAGATATTGAGTTCATTCATTGTGGATATTTAGTTCATTCATTGTGGATATTTATTCATTCATTCTGAATTTTGTATTTTCATTCACTGTGGATATATAGTTATGAATTTGTGGATATATAGTTATGAACTTGTAGATATATAGTTATGAATTTTGGATATATAATTCAAATTATGCACACAAAAATGATATTGCCGGGAATCGAACCTGAATTTTTTTTTAAAGTAGAACACGTGTTTTTTAGTCAAAACAACGTCGTTTTTACAACCGTGTGCACCATACATGGTACACACGGTTGCCACAATACAATTTGCGGACCCCAACACATTACACACACCCTAGCTCCGATCCTATGAGAACTAAGGGGGGTGTATTCAATCATGAATTTGTAGAGTTTTTAAAGACTTTTAAAATGATAGATTTTAATAAACTTTGATTGACTTTCATAGAGTCATTTAAAACTTTTTAAAACTTTATAAGACTCTATAAAGTCATATAAAAAAACATTCATAGAATTTTATCAACTTTTTATTTTAAAAAGTCTACAAAAGTCATTGAAATTCTAAATTGAATACATCCTTACAACTTTAAATGTTTTATTCTTACAAAACATTTATAATATATCAAAATTCTTCTTATTATATGTTCTTCACCCACATCAACATTCTCAAGATGATTATTTTTTATCCCCTAGTAGCTGAGACTTATATGCTAATACTTATTCTTCAAAAAAATGCTAATTACTTATTAATATATATATATATTATATATGATATATAATATATATATACTTATAGTATATATATTATATATATTATTATAATTATATATACATTAAACAATGTTGCAAACACGGCTTAGGCGACTAAGCGCCAAAGGGACGCTAGCGCCTTTAGCGCGATTTTTTTATTTTATTATTTTTATTTTTATTTTATTTTTTTTTAATTAAAAAAATTTTAAAATTTAAAATTTTTAAATTTAGTACTAAAACATAAGGTTCGTCAATTAGTTATTTCTTAGAAACTATTTACAAAAGTGGGTTGCTAAAAATTGTTCAAAAGATTGTTTAAACCCATCTACAATAACATAAAAAACTAAACTAAGGAGCTAAAGAAGCATTTTTTTGAGAAATTAGTGGACCAAACCGCTTGGCGTTTGGATAGGATCTCGAAAAAAATATTGCGATTTGAAAAAAAAATTGCTTCCAAAACGGACAACGAGTCAAAAGTATTCCTTCCGAAACTTTTCCAACTTAAAAAAAAAAAAAAAAAAAAAAAAAAAAAAAAAAAAAAAAAAACGCGAACCGCCGAAACCGCCGAAACCGGCCGCGAAGGAGGCCGGGCGGAGGCCGTTTCTCGCGGCGGCGCAATGGCGCCTAGGCGCGATTTTTGCAACATTGATATTAAATTCAAATGAGAACAAGTCTTTAGGAGAAAAATAAGAATTAATCTCAGTTTTATATTTGGAAAAATTAGACGACCAGATCAAATTTTTTTAAAAAAAAATTCTTGTAACATTTTCGTAATTATATCCAACTTTACTATACCAGCCGCGACTTATGCTAATTGCCTCATTCTGTTGACTTCCTGCATCCGGTCCAAACCAGGTCCATATCCCATCGTGTATTCACGCTGCCCCAACACAACAACGCCCCTACAAAGTCACACTAAACCCGTGTGCCTTGCCCAATATGATGCTCCACTAACCAGCAATTGCCACTGGTTAGTAACATGCACCACGCAGCATCAAACGTTTCCCCGTGCATGTTCACGGAATTGCTTCGTCCCAAGCAATCCATCACACCAGCCGTGGCTCATGCCAAGCCTTGTCTCATACCAGCCGTGACTCATGTCAAACCCGACCCATACCAGTCGTGACTCATACCAAGCCCGACCCATACCAGGTCAACGACCCCTCCTGGTATCCGCACTGTCCAACACTACAGCTCCCCTCACCACCTTATCATCTAGCAGCTAGAAACACCCAACAAGTTTAAATAATGTTCGACCTGGTTACTAGTAACTGCTAGAATATCACCTTCACAATAATAAGAGTCATCAGCATGTACCACGTCCGTAGCTTCCTGCTTTTTCAACTCCTTCCAATCAGCCTCTTCAATATTAGTTGGCTTTTCCGCCTTCAAGGTTTTCAGAAGGCCCTGATGTGCAACAAATTCTTTACCCTGGACTGCCATAATCCAAAATTCCATGTACCATCAAACTTTGATACCTCGAATTTTGTACTTGAACTGGACATCTCAACAGTGCTTTGATACCAATTTGTTGAAATTAACAAGAACAAGAAAGAATATCAATGGCAGAAAAGAAAAGAAGGCAAATTTACATGGTTCAGCAATGTGCATACGTCCACGGGAGTGAAACTATTCATTAATTATAATTCATAGTGATGTGTGATGGTGTGTTGGTGGTGAAACAACCCATTAGGGATACAATCAATATATTTATAGGCATCTAATCTCTGTACAATGGATATACCCGTTTTACTCCTACTCTTGACAAACTCATATTCTTAATCCATATATGAGATAAACTCAACATACATAATTTCATATATCGATATCATAGTAGGTGTATATGCCTATGTAAAACATTTAGTAACCCATTTTACCCATTATAATATGATAATTAACTTTCATAAGCAAAACTTCCATAAAAAGAAGAATAGCTCAACTACCACAAGTATTACAGAAAATAACTTATAATCAAATAAATGACCATGTTTTATCCCAAGGAAATAAAGAAATTCAAAGAGCAATCACATAAACTAACATACAACAATTGAAAGAGTACTTTTTATGGTGAACTCGCTTCATTACCATCAAAACCCCTGATCACATGAACAGCTCTTTCCTTGTAAAAATCTAAGAAAACAAGCTACTTACTAATTAACAATCAACCTGTCTACAACAACAAAATATATAATACTTCAAAAGTGGATGATAGATATTCAACTTTGAAACAAATTAAAGATCAGTACGTAATAATTAGTAAATTCAGTTCAAGGGGAATAAACCAAATATCAACATGCATGGAAGTTAAAGAGAAACCCTGGTTCTGGACATAGACAAGGCCACAATGAAAACCAAAATTTCTAGCAACTGCGGGAAATTATGGAATTTCCGACTATCTGAAAGTGATCTTAAATCAAGTTGAAAGTAAAAAGTGATCGGAAATAGCAACAAAGGTTTTTCCGGACACCAAAAGTGGTCGGAACAAGACTTTCAACTTGATTTAAGATCACTTTCAGGTGGTCGGAAATTTCAGAATTTCCAGCAGTGAGCATGCACCAAGGAGGGGGAAAAGTAAGAAATTATTCACAATGATAAGTAACATTAATGACCCACCTTTTCCAAAAGATGAATTTCATTTGAAATTCTATAACCAAGCATTATTTATAAAGCATCTCAACAACTTATTAACTTCCAATGCTTCTGATCTAAAGCATCAAAACCCCTACATCCAATATCCTGGAAGCTAAGGACTTGAAAAATGCCTAATGAATATTTAATATTAATCTGAAAATGAACCAAATGTCCCACGAGGAATAGTGACTGCCTCCCAATTGTTTGCAGAATCTCTTCCTTCTTGCAAAAGTTTTAAAGCCCTTCCAACCTAAAACCAAGTGAATGTCATACTGATGGGCAAATTCAAGCAACGTAACTTTATTAAAAATCAACTCTATGCTCCCACAAGCAATATGTAAAGGTGGAAAAAAGTTAAATGCATTGCATGCCAGCAAAAAATTATAGTGCGAATCAATATTATATTTTATTATTTTAATTAGACTATGTAAGAATCACAAAGCTACATTTTTTTTGCGTTATCAGAAGCACAGAACCATTAACATGTACAAAATATGTTCTTACTAGCTCCAAAGGGAGGAAAAATGCAGAGGCACTTGATGACTTACTCCCAGCATTCAAAGAAACTGCCACTAGTATAAAAATATCAAAAAAAAAAAAAAACAAAAAAACAAAAATCTAAGAATCTGCATCTAAAGTTTCAACATCGAACGCGTAAATGGGGCGGTAGCATTTTTGTAATTAAAATGTCATTATTTATTTTTTTTTTTTTAAATTAAAAAGGCCAAGTTTAATTCAGAACTTCAGACGCACATTGTCGCGCTACTTATTTAGAAGGACTATCTGCGTCCAGAGGTCTTGAACTTCGGACGCATATAGTATTTTTTTATTTTAAAAACCGGAAGTGCATCCAATTCTTGTGAGAATCGAATGCAGGTTGTCTACGCGAAATTTTTTTATTATTTTAAATATCAAAAATATGCGTCTGATGCTGTGTTGGATCAAAGCTACCTCAGATGCTGTGTACAATCTACGTCTCTGCACTAGTACAAAAAATATCAAAAAAATTCAAAAAAATATGCATCCAAAGTTTAAACATTGGACGTATGAAAGTGGGAGGCGGTGGCATTTTTAACTAAAATGTCACTATATAATTAATTTTTTATTTTTTTAAATATAGAACAATGTGCGTCGAAAGTACAAACTTTGGACGCACATTGTGTGGCCGCGTATTTAGAACAGTTATATGCGTCCAAAGCTCGTTGCTCTTTGGACGCATATAATTGACGCGAAATTCTAAGCGTCCAATGTTTCTAGCA
This sequence comes from Ipomoea purpurea, assembly GCA_009835305.1. Lineage (NCBI taxonomy): Eukaryota > Viridiplantae > Streptophyta > Magnoliopsida > Solanales > Convolvulaceae > Ipomoea > Ipomoea purpurea. Next base: position 19,683 of record VALG01013642.1, read on the forward strand.
TTGGACGCATATTTTCTAGGTCAGAACAAAAACACCATCACCCATTCACAACTCCAAACAAAACCTACCCCAGCTGCCGCCGTGTCGTCGTCACTCCAGTACTCTGTTGCTCCATCGTCTTCGTCGTCCATCGTCGTTCGCTACAGTCGCCGCCCCATTCGCCATCGTCGTTTGCTTATCGCTGCTGGTCTCCAGCCACATCGCCCATCACCCATTGTCGCAGCCACCTCGTCCGTCGCTCGTTGTCGCAACTCGTCGCCGGTCGCCCACTGCTGCAGCTCGCTGTCGATCGCCGCAAGGTAAATACGTAATATTTATGTGATTTATTTTATTTATTTATTATTTATAATATATTTTAGAAAAATTTTTATTTAGATTAATTGTGTGTTCTTGTATATGTTAGTTATTGTTGTGATAAAATTGTTCAATAAAAAATGTGTATTATGTTTAGATTAATATTGTGTATTGTGTATGTTAGTCATTAATATTGTGTTATTGTGCATGTTAGTCATTTTTGTAATAAAACTGTGTATTATGTATATATACTTGTTATTGTGTATTATGTATAACTTGTCATTGTGTGATATTAGGTAGTAAAATATTCAATTAGTTTTAGGTAGTATTTTAAATTTTGAATTATTTAGTTAAAAAATTTAACTTGAGCCTTTAAGTTATAACTCAAGTAAACTAACTCATTTATCATATCTTTGCAACAATATATAGGAGATATGGATCGGAGTTGGATGTATAAAAATAGAATACACTTGAATATGTTCATGGGGTTCAAGAGTTTATAAAAATTGCTAAAGAATATCTTGTTTAAATATGATGATTGGTCTATCTTGTGAGCTTGAAGCATGATTTTGAGGAAAAAAAAAAAAACAATGAAGAAATTTCGAAAAAAAAAAGAGGAAAAATTTTCGGAAAAAAAATTCTAAATAAAAAGAGAGAAAGAATTGTGGAGTGTCTATTTTCATTGTTGAAATTCTCTTGTAAGCATTTGATTTTTTATTTTTTTTTTGTAATTATAAACTCTAAAAAGTTATAATTTTGGATTGAGATGAAGGTTGAGTTTGTAACTTAGATTTATGGAGTTTTTGTTCTTAATTTTAAGAACATAATATGTATTAAGTCTGGGGGTTGTTAGTGTTAAGAAAATGAACTTGTAGATGATCTATTTCTTTTCTCTCATATGTTTTTCGTTTTACTAATTTAATTATAATTTATGTCAATTAAGATATTTAATGTTACTCTGTCTTTATATTTAAATTAAGGAAGAATCAGAGTGTAGCAAAAGAAGAGACGAAAAGACGGAGTAAACACGTTCAATCGACATCACGAGTTTTTCAAATGGGCATACAAGATTTTTATTTAATAGCTAGGTATCAAATTTAACATCAATTACTTTAAGTTATACTAGTTTTAAAGTTAATTAGATATTTAATATTTAATTCTACTAAGTTTACACAGCAATACGAATCGGCAGTGCATATTTTCACTATAGTGTATCTAATCATTAAAAAGTTTAGGAATGTACATACTAATAATTAAGTATTAGAATATGTTTAGAAAAGTAGAATATTTTGTTAATTAAATAAAAGAGTTTCTAATAAATTAACGGTCTTATAGACGATTTTGAAAAAAAGAAGGAAAAAAAACAAAGGTTTAATATTGATTTTGTTTTTTTTTTTATATGTGCATCTTCTCCTCACTTCCCGACGATGTACTGCATCTTCACATCGCGGTGATGCTTATTTCTTATGCATAAACATCCTAGCAAATAAGTTATAAAATTGAATATTATTTTAGGAAATACAATAAAATTGATACTGGGGCCCTTCACGAAAGAAAAAAATTATAAGCACTTCTTTGAGATCAAGCCACTTGAATTTCGGGATGTTCTTCAGTGGTGGGTTTCAACTGGCATATAGTTACGTTGAGGAATCAGAAGCACCAAGCCTGTTGATAATATTGGAGACCCTGTCAGTGGTGAAGAGTTATCCAATTGAAGAATTTAAGAGGAGCTACCATAAATCTTGTACGGTCACACCAATTGTACACTCTTTCTATACAGTGTAGTATATATATGGTATACTAGGGCTAACCGAGTATATAGCTACTTTAGGATATATATAATTCAATTTTGTTGTTCATGTGTGATAACACTTGGGCATGAATGATTATGCGGATTATGACTTTTTGTAATGTATGCATACATGATGGGTGTGCAAGATTCTTTTATGATATAAATCATTTTATAAATTTTACTATTAAACTACCCTAGACCGCCTCTATAGTTTGTGAATGTAAGAATTAGTGTACGATAAAATTATAGTTAATACGTCTCTCTAAACCGGCCCATCTTTAGATTGTCTACTTGACCTGGAGGATCATCGGAGTAAAACTAATTTTTCTTCTTTGTTTATTTCTTATTATTGTTAACTTTATTTTTAATTTAATTTTGTGTATTGGATTTTTTAGTGTAATTTCTTACAATATATATCTTGTAAGTAGATACAAACCTGTACATGTATGAAAAGTTGATTAAAAATAAAATGTCAGATTAAATCTCTTTAACCGAACCAGCACATAACAATTTGGACGTGGTGAGGTATAATTGTATAATACAAATATTTAGACTGATATTGTTTAACGGTATACGCGTTATGTTGGTTACTCACGTGTAAATATTGACAAGCAATAGATCATATTAGAAATTATTAGTTTATTTAAAATGAAATGATGACCGCTAATAAAAGCAAAAAAGGAGAAGGGAATATATATGGTGAAGACGATAGTTGCGACCACCATGGATGTGGGCTCCCCTTATACGATTCATTGCAAGTGCTTAAAGCACCAATGTGGTCGAGTGGCCCACAATTCCAGTCAGACTCCCGAGAAAAGTAAACAAACGGAGTATATCACCTCTCTTTTGTGTATTTGTTATTTTAACACTACAGCTTGCATACATTATCACTTATCGCTCACGTCTATTTCAAGATTTGTGGTCAAGATTAAGATTTTAAACTATACAAAAGGTTATTACTCAAGGAGTTGATGAGTGTCTACAATTTGTGCTAAATTAAGATTGAATGATAAATAGTTTTTTTGTAGTACATAAAATAGTCACACTGTAGAGAGTTATGATTGTAAAATTTGGGCATAAATTAAGAATTTAAGAATGAGAAAGATTTAGCAGCAGATTTTGTGCATATGAACATATAGGGCTTAGTTTAATTTGAACACCTGACTTTTTAGAAAGTGTCCGCAATTTAGTACCTGAGTATGTAATTTTTGTCAATTTTGACATGCTCCCGGCCAAATAGTTGGCACGAATTTGTGCGAAAAATAGACGAGTAATACCATAAGTTCAAAAAGACGATTTTGCCTCAGAAGTGATCTAGTAAAATGAAGGGTTAAGTCTTTTCGGCGATTTGATAAGCAATTTAACCAGAGTGACAAAAATTGATAAAATGTGCATAGTCAGGTACTAAATTTATTACTTTGAAAGTTGGTGTGAAATCCGAGATACAACCCACCTATAAGATAGTCATACAAATTGACAATTTCGCTCAATGTTAAAATTAAAAAAAAAAATATTAAGCCACGACAAGAATAAAGAGGGGTTGAAAGCATTGTGATATTTTTAGTAAAAAGCTAGTTGCAGTGGAGATCTCAATTTGAGTTAGAATTAATCAATCTCTTAAAAAAGACAAGACTGCTATGATCCTTTTCAAGACAAGGATATCCTCTGTCAAATATTTATCTGTCTTACTTCTAGTTTATGGCAAACCAATCTTTTCCTTTGTTATTTTCTTTAATTATTTTACTTATTTCAAATTTTACCTTTTTTATGTTTAATAGTTGGAGGTAATTTTTGTAAATATATAAATTTATGTACTATATACTAAACTTCAAGTATTATGAAAAAATTAGATTAAATAAACTCAATTAAATTAGGTTTTAAACAAACCGGCAGACAGCATAAATATGGACGAAAAGTCAATTTGAGTTTCATCAAGTCTACTCAGAGAACCCTGTTTGGTTACTACTTCGAAGGTCTCCTACTAGGACTTCTCTTCCCATGGTGGGCAAATAATTCTAATGGAACCCAACAGGGTACCGTTGGCAAAGTGACCAAGTAGTCAAAGATACAATTTGAATTACAAAATGGTTCACAGTATAACATTTAAAAATTCACATTGTTCCAAAAAAGAATAAAAATCACATTTGTATATGAGCTATATTGTATTATCAGAATTCCAAACATTAAAAAAAAAGCGATATATGTTTACGAAGTTCAATCAGATTAAAAGATACACAATGGTAAGACAGAATCCCACTTTGCAGATGGCTCGGTGATGGTATAAACAACGTGGCAATGGGTGGGGGTTGTTGCATACACACAGGTTCCAAATTGTAATAGCAGATTAAGGTAGGTAATTAATATTGACCTAAGACACTGCTCTAATATAGACGGACCTAAAGGTAAGAGGCATGCCCCTAACAACTATCCAATGCTTTGTCATATGCTTGGTTCTTCCTGACATGCTAGCAACACATTACTTCGAAAGGTAGTGATAAAGAGAGAGGAAGAGAGAGAGAAGGACCCCTACTTTCATCTTCTAGTCGATATTAAATCTCAAGTCAGTTTGTGCTCGTAATGAGCATATGCATATGATTGTGTAGTTTGATGGCGGCCTATTTGATGAAACTAGGATCCTGAAGAGGATCTTTCATTACAGATTTCGTGCTGAATACTTTGGCTCACTATCCAACTTTCTGCATCAAACAACCATGACATTTTAGGCTAGAAAGGAACCCGCAACAACTTTGAAGCTTTTGGCAAATGTGAAAAAAGGCAAAGGAATAAGAATAGATGAAAATTGCATGGTTGGGGGATTGAAGCGTTAGGTTACACAATCTTACCAAAATTTGTATCTCAATAACCATGGTCAACTATTTTGCTATACTTTCGTATGAAGCATGCTCTTGGTCGAAGTTAACTTTGCGAATAAAATCAGAAAGTTTTAGGTCCGGATCACTTGTTAGCTTGAGAGTGAAGAGGAATTGTGGTTGATTTACCTGCGCCTCATGTACATGATTGAACAGAGGTTGGATGCCGGTAGAAGTGACAAGAAGCGTAGGGTGTTGTTAGAAAATGGAGTTGGTGGAGGAACTGTATCAGTTCGGCACTGGGTAGGTTTTCAAGGAGGGTGATTTCAGTGAAGGAAAGCAGCAAGCCACAATTGTGCTGAAAGGATGTCTCTAGGCCTCTATAGTAATGATTGTGAGATCACAAGCATTAGAAAGAAATAGATATAGAT
>VALG01013642.1:25037-37348 GCA_009835305.1 Ipomoea purpurea
CTTTTGCCTAATTCATTTTTAATTTCATAAAGTATTATACATTTCATACTAGACTAGCTCTCTTTTTTTTCTTTTTTTTTTTTTAATTTACACAAAATTTGTCCTTATTAATTATTGCTTCAACTTTTGTGACTAATTAAAGATTAATATTATTTGTCTTCAAAAGTATTTTGTTTTCCCATATAAATATTCAAAAGCATGTTAAATGCATACATGCATATATATAATATGTCTTTAGAGAGTAAAATAAAATAAAATCATCAAAATATTAGATATTATTTTTTGAAACATTATTTAACACAATTTATGGAATATTTAGTCTTTATAATTTATACACTAACTAAAAAAAATATCTCAAACAAATAATTAATAAATTATTATTTAACTTTATAACTATAAGATTATAAATTTAAATTCTGGAGTAGCCTACTGGTTTTACCTCCACACCCACAAGGCTTCGCCTTCAATCTTGACTTATGGACCCAATGGTCCCAACTCATCACATGCGGAGTATTATTGCGAGTCCTTTCTTGTCCGGCCCAACAACATGAACTTGACGTTATTAACTTAAGCTGGATTGGCGTGGCACTCAGCGCAAATTATGCTTGCTGCAACCGAAATCACTTAATGGTTACTGGTGCATTTTATTTACTCTTGCGCCTTTTATATTATAATTTCTTTTCTTTTTTCTATTTTAAGAAAAAATCAGTTCGATTCCCGGCAATAACATTTTGTATATATCCAGAAATTCATAAACTATAGGACACTGTCCAAAATTTGCCATTAATCAACCTGTCATATGGACTGCACAGGCTACGAAAGGGATCTAAGAGTCAATCAATATTAACTACAACCAAGTATCTAGGGGAAGAAAAACCCCGGTGTCCAGCCCCAACAAAAGGATAGTAGACTACAACCCACACATAACAATGAGTTTAGACTACCAAAGTGTGTAAACTAAAGTCGTAACTCTTGTGCTCTAACTCGTGCTCTCTTTCTTACGAACTGGGCCCACTTGAAAGGGGTTAACAAACAACAAATATCAAACAAAATCCGTTAGCACGGAGCTAGTATAACGTCACTCAATCCTGTAAAGTATACAGTATATACTCTTGGAAACAGTAGTTTCACATTCTTAGATCAAGCAAGTGTAAACACTTAAACGTACTTTGGCGTTAACTTCTAGATGCTTGCACCTAATAAATATAGGCATGTTCTTACCATAAAACAACTCATCACAATCTCAACTTATGAACAATCTAAAACTTTCTCAAGTAACTCAACTATTTCATGCTTTCTCATAGAATCAAATAAGCAATCTCATGCTATCAAATACTCATCATGCAATCTCGTGCAAGACATATAACTCTTAAGTAATCTCATGCTATCAAATACTAATCATGCAATCTCATGCAGACATATCCAAGCAAACTCATGTTATCATATATACTCATGCAATCTCGTGCAAGACATATCTCATAAGAAAACTCATGCTATCATATACATCATGCAACTCGTGCAACTCCTCATAAGCAAACTCTGCATCATATACTACTCATGCAATCTCGTGCAAGACATAATCTCATAAGCAAATCATGCTATCATATATACCATGCAATCTCGTGCAAGACATATCTCATAAGCAAATCATGCTATCATATACTACTCATGCATCTCGTTGCAAGACATATCTCATAAGCAAACTCATGCTCTATATACTACTCATGCTTTCTCGTGCAAGACACATAACAAACTCATGCATCATATACTATTCATGCATTCTCGCAAAGACATATCTCATAAGCAAACTTGCTATATACTACTCATGCAATCTCGTGCAAGACATATCTTCATAAGCAAACTCATGCTTCTATATAAGTATAGATAATATACATATACACTCTTTGTAAAGGAAATACATTTTCTGTGGAGATTCTTAGAGCAAAAATGACTCGCTTTGCTCTTCTTTTCTTAGAGTCTCAATGACTTGCTTTCTTTCTCTTGAGTCTCTTGACTCGCTTTCTTGAGTCTCAATGACTAGCTTTCATTCTCTTGAGTCTTTTGAATCGCTTTCTCTTTTACTCGTGGGCGCGAGGCAGGACTTCACCATAATGTGAATGTACCTATTGGGCTTGGCGTCTAGCCGACCAATCTCTCATCGCGCCCAACAAAACCATCTCGTGGTTCCAAACTCAAACTCTGTGGAATCAGGTATCGAACTATCAGTGTGCACACCCCCGACCAGGATTCCAAGCCTGGCTGGGCAGTTTCCAACCTCGTAATGTTGAAATACGCCGCGTTACATGATATCGGATCGCAATGTCCATTTCTTTCTTTGTGTACTCTGAAAGGAACATAGTCCACAATTGGTCATCAAAATAAGATTTTCCTTGCAATATATGATATATATTATATAGTATATATGTAATATATATATATATATATATATAGTATATATATATAATATATAGTAGTATTATATATATATTATATTATCACTCATGCAATTCAAACATGCACAACTTTTCTTATGCAAATATGCAAATAACTTCTCAACTCATTCTCAATATGACAAGCTATGACAAGCTAATGACTTTCCAACATGGATATGAGTTTTTTGGAAATAATATTTAGCCCACGTTGGCCACTTAATGTACTTTTGAAAACATGATATGCTCAACAATGTATTTAACTGTGAAACATGCTTCCTTTTCTTATTCACTGTGAAAACTCAATAAATACTTTAAATCATGCTTGTTAACCATAACTTGATAATTCTTCTCATCAAACACTTAGCATTTAATTTAATATGTACTTAGAACTCAAAATACACATCTTATACTCATTTACTGCAATTGAACATGCAAGTTAGACATGCACTGTAACATTTAGAAGCTAGGCAAGATTCTCAATAAATGCATATAGAATACTTTAAACATGTTTTTCTATCAAAACTTAACACATAGTTTCATACTTCTCTATTTAACAATCAAATAGCAACAAACTCATCATATAGGTACTCAAAGTCTGATACTTCCCATTTTCTTTCGACTGATGCAATTCTGCAACATTATATTTCCACAAAATCTAACATAAAAGATTCAAATCTTCTCCCAACTCAACGAAATCAAAGCCAAAACGTGCGTTAAAACGGCCCCCGAAGTACCGAGCCACAAGGGCCCGCGGATCCTCGTTCGAAACGACGCGTAGCTGAGCCACAAGGGCCCGTCCACTACACAGGAGAACTCTTAACGGGACTTGGGACGGGGCTTAGCTAGGCCCGCCTAAGACGCGGCTTTGGGCAACGGCCCTCCTCTAGGGCCGTCCCCTAGAGCCGGTCTACCACGTTGCTAGCCAACATCCTCCTCTGAGGGCCGTTGGCTAGGCCTGTGAAACTTACTGGCGCACACTGTCTGTGCACCAGTGGGCTTCTTCTCATATGCAAATAAAATCTCAGGCATTTTCAACACATCCAAACCATCAACAACACATCATAAATCAACAATAGATCACTTAATAGCTCAAACACTTCAATAATCTAACATTTCTACTCAACAATAGACTTCCCAGAGTCTAGAAAATAGCTTGGGAGTCCATGGGTTATAACTTTGTTGTTTCCTCTTCTTTCTCTTTGTATGGTTCCCTTTCCTTTCTATCTCAGATGTTACCCTCCTTCACCACCTATTTCCTCAAGCAAACATAGATAGATACATACTAAGTTTAAGACAACTCAGACATGGAAGGTGGAGAATGCAAAGTCTGAGAGTGAAATGAATGAATGGAGATGGTGAAAATTACTACCTTTGCTTTCTTTTTTCTACAGAGATCTTGGAGAAGCAAGGAGGAAATCAGAAAATTGGATGGAGAAGAGATGATTAAATAGGGTGCAAAACCCTAGGAAATTTTCTTATGATTGGTTGATGAAAAAGAGAAAGTTGTTGATTGGTTCAAGAGGTATCATACAAAGTGTTTGTTGTGTGGTGGTCCACCACGCTTCATGAACCAAGGTTTAAAATCAAAGTCTAAAATAGTTTGAGTTTGAAAATGGAATTTCCCAAAAATACTTTCTAGACCACCACTTAGTTTTGGTTTCTCAGATTTCTCCCGGTTTCACTCAGATTGACTTTTGAATCAAAAATTTGGTACGCGATGTACCCGAAAATCTAGGATTTTAGATTTAAAATAAGTCTCGGTGTTGAATTTACTTAAAAGTGGTTCAAAATAATTTATTCAAACACCGATTTCATCGCAAAAATTTTTTTGGAGTGAAAAATGACTATTTTGTAATTTCTTAAAATCGAATTTATAAAATTAAATTTTGGGTTGTCACACTTAGACTCAGAGTATGAGAAAAACATTTCACAAACTAACAATATAATTTATAAAAGTAGGGTTTGCAATACAAAGTCAATAAGTAAGTGCTTCTACTAGATATGTGACAGAAGTCACAGAACATATCATAAATTATCACAAAATGAGAAAAACATTTCACAAACTAACAGTATCAAACTAGGGTTTGCAATAAACATTCAATAAGTCAATACTTCCACCAGATATTCATATAACATATCACAAATTCTCACAAAATGCTTCAAAACATTTCACAAACTGATAGTAATCACAGTATAAAACTAGGGTTTTCAATAAGTTAGTGCTTCCACCAAATATTCACATAAGTGACATAACATATCACAAATTCGCATAAAATATCATAGCAACTTTAGGAAATCAAAATTTAAAAACTAAGGTTAGACGATTTACTTCGTTTTCCACAGATACCCCGAAGAACAATGGCTTCTTTTTACAGATATCACCAGTCGAGGTCGACGACAGCATCACAGCACCAACAAGGCAGCAACAGGGGCTTCCACCAGACCTGAGAGGCTGAGACTAGACCACCGGAGTACTGGACTACATAATGGATGAATCTTAGAGAGTGAGAGATTCAGAGTAATGTGTCAAGAGAAATCAGAAATTTAGAATCGCGAAGGGAGAATAGAGAGAAATCTCAGAGACTCAGAGAGTGAGAGACTGAGAGGGTGAGAGAGACAGAGAATGAGAGAAACCCTAGCTTCGGCTGCGCGAAGGGCAAATGAGGAGAGATCTAAAGTCACACACACACACACACACACACACACACACACACACACACACACACACACACACACACACACACACACACAACACACACACACACACACACACACACATATATATATATATAGAGTAAGGCTAAACGATGTCGTATCATATTAGTTGTAGGTAACCCTAGGTTAGATCGGAAAATCGGATAGTTCGGGTGAATTTTTCCACCCCCTACCCGACGTCTTACAGGCCGACGCCGTTTAAAGGGTGGCTCGGTTTCCGCTCATCGGGTTCGGATTTCACCGGGTTGGGTGAACCGGTCTTCGGGTCAGTCAGGTTCTTCGGTTTCTTCGGGTTTTGCACACCCCTAATGTGAAACCCCGTATTTTCCTAATATAAATTATAGTCTCGATATTAAATATTTTACTAGAAATTTTTTGAGTGGGATGCTACTAAAACTGTTGTAGTGTATAATGCTTGGGAGATAAAGGCTAAAAGAAGATATGCTGATTACATAAGCAGAATAAGGAAAAAGTCAAGACCTCCCTATGTCTCACCAGAAATATGGACAAAATGGAATGATGTTTGGAATTCTGAGGAGGGCAAGAAGAAAACAGAATTGACTAAAAGAAATAGGCGTGGAGGAGTTTTAACTGGAGTTGCTCAATCTACCCATACCACATGATCAACACCTCACGTAAAAGTTGTAGCTCAACTTGTAAGTTCATTTGAATTGTTTAAGTTATAAGTATTATGTGTTTTGTATTATATGGAAAGAAGATATGGAAACCTGAGATTTATTTGAACATGAATGATTTGATAATGAGGATTGATTGAACTTAGGAGTAGAAACTGCAGAGTTAATTTGTGAAGCACTAGCCTAAATCTTTTAATGAGGATTCTAGGTAGAATGAATAACTAGAGTTTACTTGACTCCAACTTTTATGTTTTTTGTGAATTGTGATGGTTATTGTGTTTATTTTATTGGATGGGAGATTATAATGAATTGTATATAATATGAACTAGGAAGATATCTTTAATAAAAGAAAATCTGACAAATTTTCTTACTTAATTAATAATTTCCTTTTTGTTGGTAAATATAAATTTGAGGAAAGGACAAGGGTCATTCCTATCTATTATGAACTGTTAAGGAATACAGGCATACGAAACAAACACGATAGTGGCAAACATTCATAGCTGAAAAAGCCAAACAAATTCATGAACGATTTAATTTTTTAAAGTTTTAAAAAAGATATCCTTTACATATATTTGTTACTAATCCTAGCATATTTAGGAACAAGTTAATCGCAAACGAGAATGGCAAGAAAACGGAACAGGTGGATGACAATCAATTATATATGACGCGGTTTTGATCACGATAAAAAAGAAGAGTTATGAACTTGGTTCATATGGTGGTCTGTGTTCATCGGTCCAACTAATGAATAAATTCTGGCAATATGACACCAACATCGCGACCTAACCCGACAAGCTACTTCTACTTTCTCAAATGACAAACATGAAATCAGAGTTTTAAGAAACATTCTCCTTAATCAACAACGACGTAATGCATGAGTGGGAGAGCGGTAACTTCATCCAATCACCATTTTCCCATCGTTAAATCATGATTTTAATGGTTGTTTTTTAAGTGTTTAACCCTTGAAAAAATGAACTAATTATGATATGTATTAAGCGTGATGATAATGTATATTATTGATTGTTAGACTTAATGACTATGTATATTATTATTAAAGTTGGATTGATAAATGTATTATATTTTGTTTAGAGTTAATGTGACGATTATATATGTATGAAGTATTGGGATTAGAATTATAGATTTTTAACTTAATTTAGAATTAATTTACTTTTAAGTTTTAAAACATTCATGACATTTAAAACCACAAATTTTTAATTTTAAAATAATCAAAAACGCGACGGAACGCGACGCAATATAGAGATTATGCAACAAATATTTGTTCCAAAAAAGCGACGAAATACGACGAAAACATTCCTGCAAAATGAGCGAAATGGAATGGCAACGAAATAATATGGCGACAAAATTCGGCCAAGAAATAACGACGGAAGCTTTGCGACGGAAACAGGTCCGTTTGCGAAATTGCGACGAAAATTCCGTCCCATAAGTACACGGATAATAGTGCCCGGCGCTAAATTCTTCGCCATTAAATCTCGTTCGACGGAATTAATTCCGTCGCCATGAATGTGCGACGAAATTATTACCCGTCGCTACCAAAAAAATACAGATAATGTGATAGACGACGGAAAAACTCCGTCGCCATTGCCGTCCGAAACGCGATAGAATATTGCCCATTCGCGACGGAAAATTCTGTCGCGATTCGCATTTTTTTAGTGATATGTACCTAATTATTTTAAAATGGACTTTGATCTATTTATTTATATGAAATATTATTTTACTACCCAAATGCCTTAAGCCCAAAAATGATCTTTTAATTACCTAAAGCCTACCTATATTATGAGCCCAGAATATCGTATGTTTTGCTCTTAATCAAAAGAATTAAATGCCCAACCCAGTTGTGGTCTTGAATCTTAACCTAAACCCAACCTACTTGACCCAAACCCCATTTATAACCTAAGTTCAACCCACCTCACAATTGGACAGTTGTTATATTATAGACCACTGGTGCATATATCGATTATGCACCGCGGCCCATATACGGCGCCGTTTTTTTTAAGTAAAGAAACGGCCCGCCGTTAGAGTTAACGGAGTCCGTTTGTTTGGGTATTAAACACCAACTGACACTACAGTATATCCAAACGACACTACAGTTATATCAAAATGATACTGTAGTTATAGTGAAATGAAACTGCAGTGTATATAAAACTGAAACTGGTAACATTTCATATATTTGAGTTTATATGTAAATGAAGCTGTAATATATCAAAATGATCATGTAGTTGTGTTTTATAAAACTATATTGTATATAAAATAAAATTATAACATTTTCAACATATTTGAGTCTATAAAAAATGAATGAAACTATAGTTATCGAAATAAACTGTAGATTTGTCAAGCTGAACTGAAGTGTACAAAATGACACTGAAATAAAAGAGTTACTTTTTGTAAAAGGTGCGAAACGGGCGAAATAAACACGTTAATTTCATTTAAAAAAAAAGACGCCGTGCAATAATCGAATATGCACCGCGGGCATTAATATAATTTGCTCCAATTGGAAGTCTACCTAAATAGTGACCTAACAATCTATAATTGTATATATATCACAGTATTTTTCGTCCGTGCGATGCACGGAATGGATTTGTTAAATATTTTTAAAATATTTGGATCGATATATTAATTATATAAATTATTGCATCAATATTATATAATGCAATTGAAGATTGGTTGGATCGATTGTATTTTCTGATGTTATCATTGCTTGAATTCGATCAAATAATTTCCCAATTAATAGTCAATGTGTAGATTTACGCATCCGGTGCTGAAACTTTAGAGATTTTAAATATCAGTCTTCAGTGAATTATATCTGGGGATCATATTCTAATTTTGAGTTAATTATTAATATTCATTACCTTTTTCAATTGGTCTAATTTGTTTTCCATCTTTAAGCAAAATCTTCCTTACACATTCCTATACATAATTACACATCTTTATAGATACTACCCATTTGATAATGTAAATACCACGTGTGTGGTAATATCAATAAAGTCCAGATCAATTAAAGCAAATAAAGTCTTTTATTAATCCGGTAAAGGTCCTAAGTACAATCTACTTGGTTGCAACGAGTACCGACTGGATGCGGTCGGGTCTCTGAGTACAACTACTCGATCGTCCAAAAGTCCTACACTGTTGCGCTGTGGGATTTATAGCGCGGAGCCTGGGGACAGAGATCCGGCTGGTCGGCATGTTCCCACGAGCAACCACGTGTCAGCCGCTCGGGTGCCCTGTCTGTCGATTTCTAGTGCCGCCACGTGTCCTTAGTCAGCACTATCGCAAAGGGCTACCCACTCGGTGGTTGACACCCCGGTCGGGCAATACCGGTCGGGTACCGACCGGTTCTCTATAAAAATCCGACTTTGTAACCTGCAAAACAAGTAAGAAGATAACCAAGGCATGTCAGTCGGGGTATTCCCTACCAATTGAGCCCCCCAGCCCGTGCCTTTTTGACTGCTCGGGAAAAAATGGGGCGGGATGGAAAAGTCCAATCGCCCTTTGTTAACCCGACGACAGCTGTCATTCCCTCCGCCAACGTGTGGACTCTGCACGCCTTAAGAAGTGCAACCGTCACCTCGAGTTCAGGAACAGTCACGTGCGTGATGATTGGTTCCCGCCAAACCTTCTCCTAAATAAATAGGCTTTGAGAACTTCATTTGACTTTCTCCAATCTACTGAAGCAGTCGGTATCCTCAGAGAATCCGGCACTTCTACAGCAGATCAGTCGAGCGAAGGAATAACTCTAAGTCCTCCTGAACGGTAAGTCTCTAATTCTCTTCTATTATATTGTCCCTTAGCCATACAGTAGGGAAGAAGACTTAAGGTATCCTCGACCCTAACACCGAGCCCTAACTTGACCCGACCACGCCTTAGTAATCAAGAATGTCGAGCTCTAAAGTCAAAACGCTTCGATCGGTGACTACGATCGAGAAGTCGAGGATTCAGTGAAGAGATAGACATAATGTCGTACTCTCCTGAGGTCGATGCAACGACCGGGAAGGCTCCCGAACGACCCCCCGCTTCCCAGGAGCCCACTATGTCGAGCGGATCATCGGGATCCGGCTCAAGGGGCTCTGGGAGCTCAGATAGTGAGGAGACCTCCGCGAGTGGACGGTCTCCCTGACCAGAGGTGTTAGGGAAACACCTACCGGGGTGATAGGGGATCACCCGGTACAGCCACCCGACCACGTGAAGAGCGGTCGAGGAAGAAATGGCCGAGCCAGCGCCCGAGCAGATGATGGGTTCCAGTTCCTCAATAGCGATAGCGTCGCGGAGGAGATGAGCGACCTCACCAAAGGAGGGCTGCACGGATTGCAGAAAGACTTAGCGCCGGGTAGAATTCGACACCAGCAGGCAGCTCGGGAACGTGATCGAGCGCCATCGGGGAAAGTGGTCGGAATGCACTACGATTCCTTAATGGCCCCGATTGAGTTCCCTTTCTCGGCATCCTGACCGCCTTCTTGCGCTATTACCGTGATGCCAGCTCAAATATGCCCGAACAACCCATCGCATCCTCGCCTGCTTCACCCAGATATGCGCTCGGCATCAAGTGGCATGCTGATGGAGCTCTTCAACTTCATCTATCAAGTGAAGGTGCTGTCGCCCAAAATACGGAGGAGGTTCTTAATGGCGCAAGTTCGAGAAGGAAGATGCACGATCGAGGGTTTTGCCCGGGAATAACAAGGGCTGGAGAACAGGATCTTCTCAGTCAAATACGATCCGTGATCCTCCCGGTCGATAAGGTGTGTGAGTACCCATTTTAGGAAGCAAGTCGGTGTCGGACGAGACTCCACTCCTCCGGGGAAGCAGTGAAGAGGACCTCGAGCGAGGTACACGAGTACAGAATATTCCGGACGCGGAGAGCCTTGAAGCAGCCCGGGTTGCCGGATCTGGTATACGAGCTGACGGAGAAGTACAAACGGTCCCGATGGAGTAGTGCCGAGCCCCTGCTCGGGGAAGCGGAAGATAAAATCTAACCCTACTAACTCTTCCCGACCTGACTTCCGAGCGATGGGCATGTTCCCGATCTAACTAGCTTTTCCTTTTTTGCAGATATGTGGCCTAAACGCATCGCGCTCGAAGTCCCCACCCCGAACCAAGATCGCTCTGGGGAAGAAGAAACCTGCAACGGGCTCATCCGGGGGAAAGCTCCATCCCGGTCGGCCGACCAGTCAACCCGGTTCACTCTGGTACTGAGAGGGGGGCGTGGTGGACGCCTCCGGAAACCCTGGTCACTCGGGTGACCAACAAGCAAAGGGCTCGACCTCGAGCAGGTCAGTCGAGACGACGGCCCAGGAGTTGCCGGGAAAAAGCGGCAACGGTCGGACAAAAGTCCGACCCCACGATCGTTTCTGGGATGGCCGACGCCTCCATTCTGTCGCGGCTCGGTAACTTGACGCCAATCGAGACAGATTTATCCAAACTAAGCTCGACCCAGCTGGCCGAGCGCTAGGGCGTGATCTCTCTGAGGTATGATCGTCTTTCCTTCTCCTTTTTATAATTTTTAAGTTACTGTGTTCGGGCTGACTCCATTGTTCATGCAGGCCTCGTCGGATAGGGCGATCCTCCACACGCCAGGCTCTTCTGGCACGAAGCAGATCGGTACAAGAACTGGCTGATCGGAGGCTCAAAGAAAACGCCGAGCAGCCTCGAGCTGAAACAGGCCAAAGAGCGCTCAGAAGAAGGGAGGACCGAGCGGGTGCTCCTCTGAAAGAAAGCTAACGGACCTAAAGGAGCGATGAAAGGGTTTGGAAGCCCGATCAACGACCCGGACGCGGCCGTAAATTTCTTCCCGTTGACGTAGCCCCCGGGATCGAGTTTGCGGAAGATGAGTCAAATGTGATCGCGACAAGATCGTATGGACGTTCGGAAATTGGGCCTACAGCACCGGGGAGAAGGACATGCGCGACCGAACGGAGAGCAATTATGAGGGAGGCCCTAGAAGGCGAGGATCTCGAGCTGGTATTGACCACCTCCCAACAGCTGGTCCCGACCCGGGCAAGATTCCTTTATCCCGAGCTTGAGGAGATTGAGCCGAGTGCTGCGTCGAGAAAGCCGACCGGAAAGGCCGACCCCGCCGAGGCTGGCCAAGAAATGAGACTGCGACCCCTGCTTTTCCTTCCTTTTTCTTGTAGTAAGCCAATCGGTGCCCGTCCCGGTTTGTACTGGCACACTTTAACGTTTAAAATAAAAAAAGTGGGTTTTGAAGTCTATCTACTCGTTCCTTTTTATCTTTACTTTTAATCCCTTGTATTCATGTCAAACATAAACCACGACCAGATGGCCTAATGGCCTAGCCCGACCAGATGCCTAATGACCCTATA
The DNA here is from genome assembly GCA_009835305.1 of Ipomoea purpurea. Classification (NCBI taxonomy): domain Eukaryota; kingdom Viridiplantae; phylum Streptophyta; class Magnoliopsida; order Solanales; family Convolvulaceae; genus Ipomoea; species Ipomoea purpurea. Next base: position 37,149 of record VALG01013642.1, read on the forward strand.
TCTCGACTGCCTTATTGGTCTGGGATAATCCCGATCAGTGCCCTTGTCGAAATTTTGATTTACCGAGGTTACCGAAGTTTGAAGATAGGCCTTCTAATCGGGGTGTTCCGCCGATCAATTGACCTTATGTACTTCCTTTATCCTAGCCCCCCACACTTTTGTACGCTCGAGGTACGAGTGGGTGCGAAAGTGGATAAGAA
>VALG01013643.1:0-26116 GCA_009835305.1 Ipomoea purpurea
AGCTCAGATTGCAAGTTTAATGGATGAGTTGCGTCGCAATGGGATGATATCCACTCCTATACCACCACCTCCAACAACTCAAGTTGAACATTCTGCTAATTCAAATGATAAAATTTAAGCGATGATTAGGATCATGTTTATTAATTATGTTTGGTATTGATGCAAACGATATAGCATTATACAATGCTTTACTTTTGTTATCGTTAGTGGTGTATGAAGTTTAATGTTTATACAGTGCTTTACTGTGTGTTATTTTTATGGTGATTTTAAATTATATATTGAGTAGTATATATAATTAATGCATGTATGGTAGCGATATAGTTTGTGGCTATATTTTTAAAAAAAAATTTAAATTTAGCGACGGAAAAATATATAGTAAATCGGTAAGTTAAGTATTTAATTTAAAATATCAAAAAATGGTAACAAATTAGTGACGGAATAATTCCGTCGTTAAATATAGCGATGGATATTCCGACACTATAACCGTAGCTAAATGCATAAAATCCTAATAAAAATCACCTAGCACGCCATATATCGTCGCTACATCTTAGCGGACGGATGTTAGCGACGGACATGCTCCGTCATTATATTTAGCGACGAATGATCCGCGCTAGTCCGTTGTATTTCGTGTCACCAAAAGTCGTCGTGTGTATTAATTACAAACGATATTTTGTTGTTCTTACGACGATATTCCGTGTTAACTTAGCGACGGATTCCGTCATATTCCCGTCGCCATTTTTGACCTCGAAACCCGTCGCCGTGAACAATATAGCGACGGATTATTTTTGCCTAGCGACGGAAAAGGCCGTCGCTAGAGGTAGCGACGGAATATATTTGCGTGCTAAATTCTAGCGACGCCAATTTTTGCGACGGACATTTTCCGTCGCTAAACCGTCGCTAAAGTTTTTTAGCGACGGATTTAACCTGTTTAGCGACGGAAATTGTCCGTCGCTAATTTTGGTGTTTTTTTGTAGTGTCGAAAGACTTCAAGGAGAGGCAGGAAAGGAACATTCAATACAATGGTAGTAGTTAGGAATTTATGAAGCTCGATCTTGTTTTACTGGGTGTTAAAGCCACGGGAGTGGAAATTCACTAGTGTTAGTGACTACGAGAGTAGCTCTATACCACCTTGCATCCTCACACTTGTTAAACCCATATTTTAATATAGTCCTTAAGATTTTGCACTAGGTGATTAAATACTTAAATCCCATGAATCTCAACTTTTCTTTACGGCTTTCAAAAATCCTGAACGCCTGTTTTATTTTATTATTTATGCAATCAATCATCTAAGTAGATTGTTAGGATTAGCTTTAATGAAAAGTTATAACTAGTGCTTGATACAAACCACTTCCATGTGGATCGATAACTCAAAGTACTCCAAGAAGTATTTGGTTTGGCCAATTATACTACGCATCAATTGGCGCGTTGCCAGGGAAGTGGCGTTTCTAGTATTAACATTAGTGAAATCTTTATTCTTGGATACTAGTCCATTTTTGTTTTTTATTTTATTTTTTTTGCTAACCATAACAAGTTCCTTATTCTTGAGGTGTGATTTAGTTTATGGATGGATATAAATTTCAAGGAACAATGTCACCGCTCTATCCTCCTTCCTGGTTATGAGATGAGTTGGAATATGAATCAAGAATATGGAGAATGGAACAACAATTCCCTTTCCAAATTTTGCCAACTCTAGACAAGGATAATTTCAAGAAAGTTCATATCCAACATTACAACCCAATGTGCTCATTTTGTGGTGGGAATCACTTGTGAAAAATTGTTACATGCTCAACCCACCAACCATATCCCTCAACAACCTACTCAAGGATTTTGTGCCAACATGAGTCAAGCCACTTACAAAGAGCACACCACCTACTCCACAACCTCATGGTGCATTGATATGTGGTGATCTCATGAGGCAGAAAATTGCTTCAATCCTAGATCCCAATTACAAGTGAATCGAGGGCAGAGCTCAAGAGTCTCTATACCAAGAGTTTCAACAAGATTGCCAACCACTTGACCGAACAATTGAGGATGAATTCCATAGAGACCAAGTTAATGCAATTGTGCTTGAAATATATGGAGCGACAAGCTGGAATGGATCACATGATAGCTCAACTTGATCACACGTTGGCTCTATGGCAAGGTTTGACAATTCAAGAGCACTTCAAGATTCATTTAATGGAGAGGTTCTAGAAAAGTTGCTTTTGCCAAATGAAGGTCATGAGATTGATGAAATAAAATGGATGATGAGGATCTTAAAGAGGAAGATGAAGAAATATTCGATGAATGCATTATGATGGAGACACCAAGTTGGGAGGAAAATGAAGAGGATGAGGTGAATGGTGGCAGGAACATATAGAGAGTTTCCATTAGATTGATGAAGTTTTTAATGGAGTACATGATTTGAATGAGGATGTCTCACCAATGGAGAACACTTCCCTTGGGAGAACATTAGAGAAGTTTTGAATTTGGGAGGCATTTGAGAGGCATTGTTGTTTCCCGTGTCCGGTTGTACCCCGTTTGATGTTTATGAGTCTCGTATGATGTTTTAAGTACCGTTCTAGGAATTTGTATGTGGCATGTGTCGTTTGTTATTGTACCTTGATTGTTATTGTTGATTATATGATTGACTGATTGAATGATGATGGGTATTGTGATCATTGCGCAATGATGGTTAAGATCGATGATAATGAGATTGTGATTGGTAGAAATGAATTGTTGCGGATAGCACAACGAGTGCTCGGTTATCGTGCTAAAGGCACGGACCACCCTTAGACTTGCTGGCTAAAGGCTTGGGTCAGGGTATAAGCGTCGCAATGCCATTTCAGAGCTATATGCGCTGACCCCTTGATTATAGTGCTATAGGCACGGATCATGCGAATGGCACTTCGGTGCTACCATATTGGTGGACTTGTTGGTGGTTTCGGTTTGGGGCATGCATGCCTTGGAGGAATAAGCGAGGCGATATAAGGGTGGTTGGAGGTATAGTACAGGTTGGAACTGATATAAGGATGGAGAGGGGTAAAGGTTGGAACTTGGTATAAGGTTGGAAGATGGATTGTGTGCTTTGATGATTACTTGCTAATTGATTGTCATTGGATCCCATCGTTGCCTTTAATTGCTATTTATGAGCTTACTTGTCTATTATGCCTTGCAAAGGTAGGATGCATGCTAGTATCTCTATAATATTCGAAATGTTGCCTTATTGATGGTGTCTCAAGTCTTGATCCTGGTTTAATTTTAAAGCTAGAGTTGCTCAGAATTATATATGTATTCAATTTTCAAAATGATTTCCTATATTTATATTAATTGTACTTAACGTGTGGGAGTGGGTTACTCAGCATTATTCGCTGATGGTTGCTACGACATGTTTTTCAGGTGATGAGCAGTAACTAAGGAGCGCGCTAGATGGACTTATAGCCTTAGCTTAGTTAGTACTAGTGCTGGCCTGCGTGCCTTGGCTTGTGTTTTGAACTTATGGATTTTATGTATTGGTTAGTTTAGCCTGTGCACCTAGGTTTGCATAGCACCCCGACTCTCACGAATAGTTTATGCTCTGTTTGGATGTTAACGATGGATTACGTTATTTATATAAGCTTTTAAATGTTTAAGAAAATAGGGATGTTACACTATTGTTAAACTTTTGATGTTAGATGTTGTTGTTGATCTTTTGTTGGTGCTTGGACACCAGGGCTTGTATCCCCTAGTTTTAAGGTTTTTAATTGATGAAGTTTGACTTTGATTAGTTTATCCCTTTTAGCCTGTGCAGTCACCGCTCGCGGTGACTGTAGCGGTAACACCCTGTGGATGGTTTTGGTTGAATTAAGTAATGAATATTACTTTATTTATTGTTTAGTTTATCTTGTTAAGTTAAGTATTTGTGTTTTAGATTAAGAAAAGTGGTGTGTTAAACCTATTTATACTTATTGGGGATTGGAGGTCCCAATAGGGTGTATACACTTAATGATTTAGGGCTTTCTCCATGAATCGGGTCTTTGACCCCGCGGAAATCATAATCGGGTCTTTTGACCCTGCACATCTCTATCGGGTCTTTTGACCCCGCGAAATCTATGAATCGGGTCTTTTGACACCGCGATATCTAACTGACTGATTTGGAGCCGTCCATACTAATCCACTTTGGTATCGAGTCATTGAGGTTGACTCCGCGGTGTATGATTGTTGATTGTGTCCTTTGTGGACTTGAAGCCCTAAACTATTGTTGATTGTGTGATTACATTAAGAATTGATTCATGTCTGATTACTATGATTGCTCTATCCTTCCTATCGATCTTGATTTGTTATCGTTATCTCGTTGAGTTGGTCCTTATTGATGTCCTTGTGGTATAATGTGGTATTGTTGAGTATATCTCCTATATGGTCTGGTCTTGATTCCATTCCTTGTGATTTACTGAATTAGAGTTGATTAGAGATATACTTATGTATTCCCAGTCTCAAAGCTATTTCAAAGTATAAAAATGTATATGTATATATATGTATCTTTACACATTGGAGTGAGGTTACTTAGCATAATCGCTAATGGTTTCAAACTGTTTTCAAGTATGGAGTAGTCAGTTTTCGAGAGCACGCGAGTTGGAGTCTACCTCCCCTCTTAGCTAGTATACTTTATTAGTTTGCTTTTTGGCCTGTGAGCCTATGATACATTACGATGTTTAGTATGACTTTTGTAGTATGACTTCGTATGTTGAGGATTTAGACTAGTCTGTGCATTTAGGTTGTGATAACCTAGATGTGGCATAGCATCCCCACGTTTTGTTATTAGCTTTCGCAAATTATCTATGACAGTTAGACTTTTAATATCTATCTCTCTTAAGTTTAAATGCTTAAAATTATGCCTAGTTTTGGGGGTGTTACATTATTATTATATACGAAGTTAATTGTATTCCTTATTTTATAGCTATCCTCATTTACTCTTTCAGTGAACATATCGCGTGTCTCTAGTTCCTTTATTTATTTGGATTTTATTTGTTTTTATTTTTCTGTTCGTCTCTGTGCCTGACATAGATTGAGATTCTGATAATTATTTATTTGTGTAGGAACCAATAAAGTCTCTTGCATTTAAGTTTCACGAATTTACAAAAGTATTCCCCTATTCTTAATAAGATTCACATTTTGTGGAGCATAATTTTACCATTCTTGATGTGAGGTTTTAATATATTGATATTTACCGAGGACCTTGTGGTTCACTAGTACTAAGTTGCTCTCTTATGTAGGTGGGAGGTTGTGGGTTTAATTTAAGTCTTAATGGAGGTAGATTAAAAACAAACTTGCCAATCAGGGGAATAATTATATTGTGAGGGCAATTAATATTTTTGATTTTATTATGATTGTAATTAATTAAATAGTATACTAATTTTGTTAATAGATTATATTGCATCATGAGTTTGTGTTAACGATATGTGACGAATCTAAAAGAGTATTTCATATAAAAATTTTTGTATTGAAAATAAATCAGGACTTGTTGTAACATTAAATGATACAATAATAAAAGGTGATAAACATATAAATAAAAGTCTGGAATGAAACAAATAATAAATCATAGGCATGCAGCAATACACACACAAGAACAGTTGCCCAATATCAGCACTGTTCACATATTGCCTAACATGGCTTTTTCAAATCATCTCCGTCCGGTGATTTCTGTGGCGTGGAGTGCTTCCTTCTCTCGTCGTTGCACCATCGTCTTCTTCTCCTCTATTTATTACTTTCCGTCGTCGTCAGTCAACCACCGGTTCATTGATCTCTATTTCAATTCACAGGTGCACTTGTTTAGCGGCGCCTATCACCGACACGTTTTTATGTGCTCCGCCGGCACCTGCCTTTATTTGTCCTCACCCGCCGTCACTAACGGCTCGATTCCGGTATAAAGATCCAATTATAAACCCATTCAACAATTCCAAATATAACCCAAACACGTTTGGTAGCTACACAGTTTAACATCATACCGATAAGTAATGTTCAGCGTAGTGAAACATCATCATAAAGACTAAGCTTCAATATAATGTGCGTAATAGAGTCAAATTTTAAGACCAATTTTCGTTGGCGAGTTGCGTGAGTCGAGAGTTCCGAACCTCTCGTAGGATAAAAACTAAACTTGACCAACCATTATCTGACATTTTAATTGGCTCGGTACGTGCGCATGGGGATTAGTCTTAATCATGATACGGGTAAAGGTTTTTCATAATCGTTATACGTGCACCACGGCGCGCGCAGCAGTGTGCGCCCCGCGCCTCCCAAAAAGAGTTTGTTTTTTGTGAGACGCGGAAGGAGTTGACCTGATTATTGTGTATTTGTTTATATCATTATGCTATTTGTTTGAATACATTTATGTGTGTTGTTTATACAATTATTGTATTTGTTTATACAATATGTGTAATTTTTTATTCAGTTTACTGTAAAACACGTTTTTCTGCATCAAGACGCACATGCAATGCGCGGCCTGGTCACGATATAATTGTGGTGTTCATAAATTAGTTCTGCTTAGTACACCTCATGGTCCTGACAAAAAATAGAGTTCAAATTTTGACGAAAGATTTATAATCTTTTTTTACTAACAAACCACCATCACTATCCAGTTGGTGTCCATGTGTAACCACGCCTTGTGACTCTAGCCGAAAGGAAGACAAGGAGACAATAGATTGTACTTAATTGGACGTGGGAGTCAAACTTGTAATTTTGTTATTACCAAGTTAACCGTTTGATTAATGGTGGTTAGTTGTTAAATAAATAATCCTAAATAAATTTAGGCAGGCATAGTTGTGGAATAAAAAGTTTAGTTACTTACTGCAATGCATAAGTCTTCCATAGCATGCCATAGCGAACCACATGACTGCGGTGAGTGTGAGGAGAAAGAAATCCAATTGGCATAAATTCTACACTCTTCTTCTCACAACTTGCAACTGCATGCCATGCCAAAAATATAATGAGTGAACAAATAAAATGCCCACACACACATTTATTGGATACTTGGCATTTTTCACATAACACATTTTTTTAAAAAAAAAATTTCTTTTCCCGATCTGATTTATTCGATCCTTCTTTTTCCATTTTTAAGAAAATAACAATCCTTTAACACTTTTACCATGTTTGACATTTTGCTATGTCAAGTTGAGTTGGAAAAAATTGGGACAAAAATTACTCTCATATATTAATTATTATTTTTTGGCAAAGAAAAGATATTTGGCTGGTTTGGTAAATAATTAGCCTATTAGTCAAAGTTTTGTCTTATTTAGACACTATTATTGTTTCCTGCTTGGCTAAAACATATCAATAAAGTGTTTGATATTAGCTTTAATTGTAACAATCATGTGCCTCAAAATGCTAAAATTCAAAATCTCCTCAAATTAATTTTTTTCATCAGATTTTTGAGAATGTCAACAATGCTAAATTATAATCAAAAATTTTCTCTACAATCGACTAATGTGTATCAACTAGTCAAACTCATGAACAAATCGCTAACATCCATTTATCAATAAAATAGCCATTGATAAATTTCCTTGTATGTTATTCATATCATGCCTAGCTAAAAGTTAATTATATTATACTACTTACACCAATGCTGAGGGGAGAACAAGACACGCATACAGAAACCGCAACAAATCCATCCCACAAGAACAAAACAGCGTTCCAGAAAGGAAACATAGTAGTCAGAAGATTCCTGAGTAAAAACTCGATCAACAAATCTCTAGCTTCACTGTCTGACCTGCACGTGACAAAAATATAAGTTAAAACAAATGAATAATCTAAAAATTTTTTTTTTTGTTCAGATCCATATCAGGTGGAGAACACACTAACTTACAAACTGCAATTGTGAAGATTATCACTACCTTACTAACATGATTGCACGCAAAGGTCCTCTCCGATCATAATAACAGTGCAATATAAAAGTATTCGGTGCAATTCAATCTCAAGTTCATAGTTTGGTTAGATATAAGGTTTGTTCGTCACTTGATAATAAAAAATAAATGTTGACTGGTTGCAATATTAGTTAACTTAGCATCTTTGTTGAATAAGCAGAAAATAGAGATACTAAATGGTCTCTATAACGCATCGAAGGAGATTATAGAGATGAGAACGCGCATCTTCTTTAGGAAAGCATAATACGATCCACAAAACCACCACATATGGCACGCTTGATACACCATCGTCGATTCGCTTTGCAGATCCGAATGAACATAAACCTGAAGCCACGAAACCAAAAAAATGTTATTTTGCTTACTATTCTAAATCGATATTATAGGTTACTTTTGGCTAAACAAAAAAAATTACTTACAGTGGGCAAAAACCAAAATCGAAAAATGTTAACTGAAACATTAATGGTAAAAAAATGTTATTTTTTTGTTAATAAGGTGAATATATAGTTGAGAAAAAAAGTGTGACCATGTTAAAATATAGATATAATAGAGGAAATAAGCAAAATAGTGCTTCTGTATGAATAAAATAGAATGTTAGTTATTACTTTCATTCATTTCATTTCCCAATTAAAAAGGAGAATACTACTGAAAATTATAGAATTTTTGCCACCTGAAAGTGATCTGATACAAAAGTGGTAAAACAAACGCAACAAACAAAAACAAATACAAGAAAAAATAACAAAGTGTCGAATTAATTTCAGTATGACAGTACAGCTACAGAAAAGACATAAGTATTATATATATAAAAAATCAAACACAAACACCAATGGTGGGAGAGATCAAAACAGCCCATCTCTCCTGCTAGAAGCAGCTACAAAGAAAACAAATAATGGTTTCAACATCCTGTATAAATAGGTAAAAAATGGTAAGGAGGCTGGGTCTCTTTGGAAACCCTTAGTCTCTTACAAAAAAAAGAAATTTTTCTTATCATGCAAAAAAACTGAGTGGGGTGTGTAGTATATTATACAGGAGAGAAAAGACAAACTCATCCTTATGCTGACGTAGTATAGATCGAATTGCAGTGGACGTGCATTAAAAATTAAATTTCCCAACAAAATATAATAAAATCCAAAATTCTGTGCTATGCATATATATTGGGTAATAATTTTACCATGAAATTATAAGTACGTTTTATAATATGATGTAATTTATATCTCAAAATATTATATTATTAATTATTATTATTGTTGTTATTATTATTATTATTATTATTATTATATTTATTATTATTATATTTTATTTATTATTATTTTATTTTATATATTATTTTTATTATTATTATATTATTATTATTATTATATTATATATCTATATTATATTATATTATTATTATTATTATTCATTATATTATTATTTTATTATTATTATCTATTATTATTATTTATTATTTTATTATTAATTATTATATTATTATTATTATATCTTTATTATTATTATATTTATTTTATTATTATTTTATTATTTATTATTTTATTATTATTATTATTATATTATTATTAATTATTATTATTATTATTATTATTATTATTTATATTATATTATTTTATTATTATTATTATTATTTTTTATTATTATTATTATTATATATATTATATTATTATTTTATTATTATTATTATTATTATTATTATTATATTTTTTATTATTTTATTATATTATTATTATTATTATTTATTATTTATTATTATTATATTATTATTATTATCTTTATCTATTATATTATTATTATTATTATTATTATATTATATTATTATTATTATTATTATTATTATATTATTTATTATTATTATTATTTTATTTTAATTTTATTATATTAATTATTATTATTATTATTATTATTATTATTAAAGTTTTTTCAGGAGTTGAATCTAGTAGATCGAGCTGAACGAAGTCCTTGTATATGTAAAGATTTTTGAGCTCATAGGACCACTTTTATTTTAAATTCTATTTTATTCGTTTGATTTGATTTAATTATTTTCTGTATCGAAGACAAATTAGGGAAATCAAAAAAAGAAAAACGAAAAGTTAACATTACTCCAGATGCTTCCCTAATTCTAGCTTCTTGCTCTAATAATTTTGTAGACCTATTCTTTTCATTAGGAACTGATTAATATTATTTATTTTATTATGTATTATTTTATCTATTATTATATTATTTATTATTATTATTTTATTATTATTATTATTATATTATTATTATATTATTATTATTATTGTAAAGATTGAAATGTATTTGTATTTAACGATATTTCAGCGATTTTGTTTGTGGATGACTAAAAATTGTCATGTTACAATAATACTAGGACCAAAAGATATAATTTAATAAAAAATGACTAAAAATGAGCTATCACCTATAAATCTAGAACCAAATTTGTACAGAATTTGTAGAGTTTTGAACCTAAATATTACACAAAATTGAAATTTCGAAATCTTATTAATTCCTTTTTTTTCAATTCCCTAGAGCATATCATATTTTTGGTACAACATATCGAAGAATTAATTCCCGGTCCTAAAGGCAAAATGGCATAAATTTAGTAATGTTTTTCGTACAAAAACATGTCACCACACAAACTAAAAATCTTAATATTTAATTTGTTGGAGGAAAATTAATTAATTAATATAATATTCATTTCCATTATAATAAACTAATCCTAAAATGTGATTGATACGTAATGTGTTAAAAGGTGCATGAAATCTTGTGCGTTTTCCAAAGTTTAGGGGGAAGGGGCGTGCATGAAAACAGGGCAAAAATACCGTATAATCTTTCAACCCAATCATCAACCATCATATTTGTTTGTACTTGGTTTTGGCTGTTAGTGGTGTATATATGAGAATGAGAATGAGAATGGCACAGGTTAGTTGTATCCACGTACCCCAACGTTTTTGCCTGGTCGTTTTCTACTTCTAATTAAGTCCCACAATCTCATAATAGACCAATAATGGAATAGCTGCCTAGCTAGTTCAATCTATTCAGCTACTCGAACTTTAACGTTGAATGAAGAATCGTGAAGGTTTTAATGTGAGACACACATCATGTCTTGGATGTGATTCAAAAACATGTATAATCTGCACTAATATCGATCAATAATTATATATCAAGTTAAAAACTAATATTTATTGTTAGAAATAATTTATTCCTAACGTTGATTCATATAATTAAGGTGTCAGGCTCATATGAATCAGTGGGAGACTGTTAGAAATAATTATTTCCTAACAATGATTTATATAATAAAGGTTGTAATTCCATAAGGTACTCACGTTGATGATTAGTGATGTGTAAAGACGGAATTACTGGGTGAAATTCTCTCCCTCTCATTCTGTTAAAATTTAAGTTTATAAGGGTTAAAAGGTGTATAATGGAACTGGTGGCTTGTGGTCCACTGGTATCGGATTGCTCTCCTATGTGGGAGGAGGGAAACTCTAGGGATCTCTAGTCTCCGTATCATCAGGAGGTGAATAAGGTATACGGATCAGAGAGGTGAAAAACTCTAGGGATCTCTAGTCTCCGTAAGGTATACGGATCAGAGAGGTGAAGCATTATATTCGTCTCCGTATCATCAGGAGGTGAATAAGGTATACGGATCAGAGAGGTCTTCTCCGTATCATCAGGAGGTGAATAAGGTATACGGATCAGAGAGGTGAAACTCTAGGGAATCTCTAGTCTCCGTAAGGTATACGGATCAGAGAGGTGAAACATTATATTCTTGATTCATTCAATTTAAGATTCCTATTTAATTAAAAGTCCATGATCATGAACATTGTTTAGTTGATTAATTTGATTTACATGAACATTGTTTAGTTGATTAATTTGATTTACATGCGATCATTGTTAATTGTGCTTCCGCATTTAAGTTATATCGCATAAAGGATTATTTAACATTTATTACTTCCTCTATCCCATTTTACATGTCTTGTTACTATTAATTAGTCGAATTAATACCATTTGAGGTCCTCCGAGTATAGTGATTTTGTCACGTTTAGTCCTAAACTTTCAAATTGACCATCTGTGGTCTTTCGACTTTTAAATTTAACCATTCGTGGTCCCCTTGAAAGGACCATGATTGATTAAAATTTAATAGTTGAAGGACCATGGGTGGTTAACTTGGACCACGAATGGTTAAATTTAAAAGTCGAAGGACCATAGATTGTCAATTTGAAAGTTTAGGACTAAACGTGGTAAAACCACTATACTCGGAGGACCTTAGATGGTATTAACTCTTAATTAGTCGAACAAATTCTTTTGAGCTTATTTTACTTATTTTCTTTAGGGAGTGTTTAGTAAATGCAGGTTGTTAGCTGATTGGTTAGTAGGTTTAATTAAGTGATAGCATCAGTTGATAGGTAGAAAAGTGTTTGGTAAATTAGCTATTAGCTGATTACATACAAAATGACTTTCTCAAAAGCTGATTAAAAAAGCTACTTTGAGTAGCTTTTTGAATTTTCATTTTGGAACAATAATTTGTTACAAAAGTTAATTAATCAAACACTCATATTGATTGTTTAACCAAATCAAATATCTAATAGTGGTCAAATAAGTCAAAATTATCTTATATGCTAACTATTTTACTAAACAGGGCCTTAGTATTTTTCAAAATTAATTTTTTATGATTAATAGTACATTTAATATAATTTATATATATATAAATTTTATATGCTAATACTAAGCGTAATTTTATGAAAATTTGAATTAAAAATAACTTCAATCAAACATCTGAACCAAAAACATAAAATATGACAAAGATTCTTATCTAGCAGTCACCATTATGTTTTGGATCCACATAGAGTTATGCTTGGCTTGACACTCATCTCCAACTATAATACTATTCGAGGGTGTTGTTAAGGGTTCAAACTTGAAAATATAATGAGACTTTAATGTTTTTGTAGAAGATTATTATTGTTCTTTTGGCTTTTAGATTTGAAAACAAAAAAAATAAAAATGATTAGTGATGGATTTAATTAATCTGAGTGGATCGAATTAACAAATCTGATAAGTAACAGATAATAGAAAATGATAGGTAAATAGGCAATTCAAAACAATGTTTGTAAGCTCGCGGAGACAAAAAATTATATTAAATAGTGATAATCGAGCTATTACAAGATGGTGTGTAACGCTATTACAACGGTAGATTAGGACCAAGTAGATAAGATAAAGTAAAGGATATGGAATGTCTTAACGGAAAAAAATGTGGGTATTTGTATAAGATAAACCCCAACTGCCCCCCTAAAACAGAGGACGGTTGCATCTTCCGCACTGACCCTGCCCGGATTCGAGATCGCTCTGCGGGTCAACCGTGCCGAGCTCGATATGGCCGAGCTCAATGTGGCCGAGCCCAATATGGTCAAGGCCATTATGCGGAGCCAAATATAGCCAAGGTGTCTTAGGCCGAGGCCTTGGGTCGAGCAGGGGGCTCAAACCCTAGGGCCCCGAGTCTGCTCCGTAGTTCCTTATTCTGCCAATCCGGGTTGGTTTGCTCCGATGTTAATATATCCATCATGAGTCTCCCACTCTCTTCGTTGCGAGAAGTCAAAGATGAAAGAGAGTACATGTCTCGACCCGACCATCCATTCGCAAATGTTCCAAGCATGTGTCGCCCACCCACTCCTGAGCTCAAATCGACCAACCTCAGGTTGTTTCTGATATCGGTATGGCCAACCTGCCATCAAAATTGGCCACCCCCATGACCTCCTTCTTCAATTTTCTCAAGTATTCGGCCAAGGATTCTGAGTTCTTCTGTTTCAGGTAGCATAAGTCGGCGAACTGTTTCTTCTTCTTCATGTTACTGGGGAAATAGACAGGAAGCGCCTAGTAAGGTTCGAAAATGTGGATTTGGCCCCTCAGGTAAGGACCGACCCAATCTTGGGCCTGGCCTTCTAAGGTCGAGAGAAAACCCCAGCACCGATGATGTTGGTGGCCCTGGTTATCATCATAGCAATCCGATACCGGTGAGGTGCGCCTGCGGGTCTGTCGCCCCCGAGTACACCTTGACGGTTTGAAAGCGGAAGTCTTTAGGGAGAGGCTCCTCCATGCTGTCCCTCGAGAAAGGGGTGGACAACAAATCTGGGGCTCTAGGGACCCATCCCTCTCGTCAACCTTCTTCTGGAGCTCGTTAATCTCTTCCAAAGTTTCTCGACCTCGTCGCATTGGGAGCTTGGAGCTTGAATGTTGGTTTCCCCCGACCGCTCGACTCGGGAGGATCCTGCTCTCGTCGCGGTGGGGCTCGGGACCGCGGCTCTATGTCCTTCGCGAGCATGTCTCATGTCTCATGTCACGATTGGGCTCAGGGCCCACGACTCGGCGACCTTCGGGTGTACGACTCCTCCGCTAGTGATCCATTAGCGATTGGTCTTGGCCCTAGTCTATCTCGTGTGTCACACGGGTGCCCAACCCTTCCAAGGTGGGTCTGGTTCGGGTTGGTCTCCCCCTTCTCTCTTTTGCCGTCCCTGCCAACCTTAGCTAGTGCCACCTCCCCCTCGCCTGTCTGACGGTCGGGGTAAGTTGACCTCTCCTTTGGCTTGGGTGCTTGGTGCTCGGGTTGGTCAGGTGCTCGGACTGCCTGCGCCCCCTCAAGGGAGGAGGAGGCAGGGTCAGTACCCTCTGGTTGGCCTTCGGGCCGGCTTGCGTACCTCCTTGGAGCCCCTCCGTAAGGCAGGCCAATGTCATAGAGGCTTGTTGAAGGGCGGTCGCTCCCTCTCGGAAAAGAGAGAGTTTTGGAGAAGGGCGGTGGGAACCGACACACGATTGCGGTGGTTAGTGAGGTAATCTCTCAGGTCCCCTCCCGACCTCATGGAAATGGTTGGTCAGGCTAGGAGTCCCATTGGGGCCGTTCCCGGTTGGGACCACTCCAGTGTCACGGGAATGGTTCGTGTTGCGAGAGTTGGATCTCGATCTTGCCATTGCTAGCGGAAAAATAACACGCTCAAGCCTGATGTCGAGCTGTTAATGAAAGTATCGTACCAATGTTGAATTTAATTAACCTGTGTGGACCGAATTAACAAACTTGATAAGTAATGGATAATGGAAAAGGATAGGTAAATGGGCAAAACGATGTCATTGTAATGTCGCGGAGACGAAGATTATATTAAATAGTGATAGTCGAGCTATTACAAGATGGTGTAATGGTATTACAACGGTAGATTAATACCAAGTACATAAGATAAAGTAAAGGATATGGAATGTCTTAACGGGACAAAATGTGGGGTATTTATATAAAACAAACCCCCAACCACCCCCCTAAAACGGAGGATGGTTGCATCTTCGTGCTGACCGCGCCCGAGTTTGTGACCGGTCCGCGGGTCAGCCGTGCCGAGCTCAATATGGCCGCGGTGTCCTGGGTTGAGCACGAGGCTCAAGCCCCAGGGCTCCGGGTTCACTCCATACGTCCTTGCTTCGCCTCCCCGATCGATTTGCTCCGATTATGAATATATCCATCATTTGGAATGGTCACAAATAATATAATACAATAAGTACATTATTCCATACTTATAAATGTATAGATATGTGGTGAGAATTGAATTGGCAAAACATCATGGGCTTCTTACTAGCTAACAGTTTAGAGATCATCAACCACTCAGATCAACATTCTATTTGGATGTCGAAAACATGAATTTATAAACTCAACACTCATAATACAAACAACTTTATAAAAGAGTGTTGGAATTATCACGAAATCTCACTAGAATTGCTTCGGATCGGATGACATTTGAAATAACAATGGTTAAGGGCAAACCGTCCCCACATCGATCCAAAATATCGTTGTGAATATTATGAGTAAAAATAATGTACATTATGCGTTAATATACATTTTGTATTAAAATAACATTTATTGCGTGTTAGAATAATGAAACATCTAGGGTAAATAATGGTACATTATATTTTAACATAATGTAAATTATGCTTTAGAATAGTGTACATTATGTTTTAGAATAATGTACATTATGAGTTATAAAAATAACCAACATGGTTAGCGTGGTGGTTCAGCACCTCGTCCTTAAGCATGAGGTTGGGGTTCAATCCCCACCCATCGTGAATGGAGCGCAGCAAACCATTTGGCCAGGCCCCTACCACTTAGTGTGCTGACCGTTAGTATGGAGGATTAGTCCTCTGGCTATCGGCTGGAGGGATACCTTTGGACAATCAAAAAGAAAAATTATGAATTATAAAAATATATGTTGCAGCTGGACGGGCGAATTATAAAGTTAAGCAAAACCTCAATTGGTCATAGAGGTGAACACTTTAGAAGAATGATTAATGAGGTTCGCTCAAAAGTTTTAACCGTTTGTGCAAGGCAGATCAGCATATGCAAATTAATTGCGGATATTATGCGATGTTTTCTTCTTCTTTTTTTTAGGAAATAATTGCATTTAATTGGATGGGTCAGTTGGACATGAAGTCATGAAGTATCAATATCAATTAAGCGGATTAGTCTTATGAAAAGGTCCAAATTGTAGTTCACATGCTGTTATCTTGTTACCGGGTAACTATGTTTTGCCACCAAAAAAATAAATATGCTGTCCAAATCAGAGAAATAATTGATCTGATCATGATAATATTTTAGCTTATGAAATAAATGCGATTCAATCTTTAGATACTAAGCATGCAATTGGAAGATGGATACAGATTCTGATAGTTCATTGCTTTTATCAAATTCTTACCCTAAACTTTCCAATTAAAAATGTTAGCAGTGCAACTGAGTGGTAAATAGTTATAAGATTAGATTTTCAACACCATACTCGATGAGTAATTGTTTTTCAATATAGCATTACCAAAATAACACTCAAAGATCGGTTAGAGTAGTTACAATTATTGAAGAATATATTAATCTCAACTAAAGTCTAAGTTGATAGTTGGACTATGACTCTGTTTGGTAAACTAATTAGCCAATCGCCAATTTCGGCCCATTTGACCACTATCAGATGTTTGACTTAGTTAAACAATCAATATGAGTCTTTGATTAATTAATTTTGTATAACAACTTATTGCTCAAAATGCTAAAATTTAAAAAGATGTTAAAAGTATAGCTTTTTCGATAAGCTTTTTGAGAAAACCATTTTGTATGTAATCAGCTATCAGCTAACAACTAATTTACCAAACACTTATCTACAATCAGTTAATGATATCAACTAGTCAAACCACTAACCCATCAGCTAATAACAGCTATCAGTTAATAGCCATTTACCAAACACCCCATATATATTTGTTATTTATATAGATTATGCTCAATATGTCTCCTTCACATATTTAGCCATAACTTCTCGTCCTGGGTAAAATTTTGTTACTAATTTGAATTATGTATTTTGACTCAACTAAAAATCTAAACTTATAATTGGATTATACATTTTTTATTCACTTATTTATATATATTATGATCAACAATGACATCCTTTGAATAGGTTCAATCACTCTAATCGATATCATTATTTCAAACACAAACTATGCTATGTAGATAACTATCATGCAAACATGGTTGTGAAATGTGAGATGAGAATTGACTTTCCTTGGAATGTTATGGATGGCAGTTAGAGAGTGGTGTGGCCGCAGATATTTGCTTCTTGTCTGTGGTAGCATTCGCATTAATCAATCATATATTCTGGTGGAGCCTTTGTCCATTTTTCTTATATGTTTAACATGTGGCCGGCCTCTTCAAATACCTTACTTGGCACGTATTTCCTCCTCATAAATTCCTATTTATTGTTCCCTCAATTTTCAAACAAAATCCCTCTACTATACCCTGTCCTGGGCAACAAGCACCAATTAACTACCATACACCCCATACGGCCATACATGTGTTAGATGAAGATATATCCTTTATCTATATTTTCAACCATATACAATGACACATTCGTCATGTTATTTGTACGTATATATGTATGTGTGGGAACGTTTGCATATAGCCGACTCTGGCCTTATTATGTTGAAAAAGGAAATTACTCTTAGCTTTTTCTTTTCTTTTTTATTTAATCATTTAATATGATCAAGTGGTCATCATGACTCTTTTTAGTTTTGGTAGGTGCAACTTTATTTATTTATAGACCTCATCACATTTTCGAAATACTAGATATTGGACTTAGCGCTAATAAGCACTTCATAGGGACTTGACTCTAAGCTCTTTACTGGCCTCCACCCAACAGTTAGGACACTTGTGAATGCGAAAATAAAACTCAACGAGTTCTTTCTCAATTTAATAAGTGAATCTCTTTTGGAAGATCATATGATTAGCAGATCGTTGAGCACGGATCTTTAATTTACTTCGGCAAAAGTCATCCAACATATCTTATAGCATTTATCAATAAAACTGGTTTCAGCAAATCATGATAAATCGTCCAGCAAATCCAATCCTTTCAACACAAGTTAAGCATTGAGGTCAACATCATCTTGATGGCTGAGGTTATATGAAGGCTACTCATCAAGAAGCAAGTGAAAAAATAAGAACACTCTAAGAGCCCAAGAGGCCAGAAGAGGAAAAAATCTTCTAGAAATTAATAAAGGAACGCTGCAAAACAAGTCTATTAGAAACTATCAACAAATATATAGATACCTTCCGACAAAACTTAAGGCCAATTCTTCTAGCATAACCTTGCAATATCTGCCACTAGTACTTCGATTCAGAAGAAATAATCAAAAAATTGACCCTAGAATGATGAGTAAGATTCCAAGGAAGGATCTTGGTAGGTTATTTCCTACCGATGACGACTAGAATGACATATCACATGCCTGGACAAAGTGATCCAAGGTATCACAGGCCTTACATTCACTAACACTCTCGAAGTATCGAAATTTTCAAAAACTATTTTTTTTTTCAAAAAGGGTGTTCCAAAACATTTTACACATATCTCTTTTGATTATCTAATAAACTGGGAATGTAGAATGACTCAAGTCTCAAACAATTTTAAGGGTCATTGGCAGGCCCTACAAAGGTAGCATCCAAAGACCAAAATTAGTTAGGTACCTAAATCTTTATTGAATTGATTTAGGAACAGGTGAAAATGCAACCAAGTGTGAAAGATGTGTGGTATATTGACAGTGGCTATGTGACACCCCGTAAATCTAAATGCTAATTGGGATTAATTAAGGAATTAATCCTAGCATTCCTTGGTAACTTCTTCCTAAAATCCTGAAATTTCATAGTCGAAGGACTAGAAATTGACTAGTCTTCTTGGTGTGAGCACTTGTGCCTTGCTGTGTTGTACCTCAACCCTTATTCATTCCAAATTTAAGTAGTAAACGTTGGTCTTTTCATTAGTGAGATGTGTTCCATGTTTTCCTAGCCAAACGACCTACTGGTCTTCATTCCATGCTAGCGCAAACGTCTCTCACAAAACTCTCCGCAACCTCTCTTCTAAAAGAATCCTAGCATTGCTCTCCAAAGTCAAAAAGGGAACTTCCAAGCTTAGGGGGGGGGGAGGGCGGGGGGGGGGGGGGGGGGGGGGGGGGGGGGGGGGGGCGGGGGGGGGGGCACAGCGATTCATAGTCTTCCACCAAGATTCCAATTTTCCAACACGTACAAGAGTTGAGCGTTATGAAAGTTAGGTAGATAGACTCATACTCTCCTCAATCAAACAACCAATACGGTTATGCCTGTAAACAAGAACAACCTGGGAGATCTTCTCATCTTTTATCCTTCATAAATCGTTACTCAATCTTACTTTTCTGTTGGGCTTTGTGAGTCCTGTATTAACTGCAGAATCTAGCTCCTGCTGCGGCCCGATATTGCTTAGCGCAGCTTGATTACTTAGGTATCCTTTCATCTTTGTCTTTGAGTGTTTTTGTAATGAGAAGGTTTGGGTTTTTATGTGCCTACTACCGGCTAACTACATGATAAGTTGGCCTTACTGACAAAAATAGCTGCCGGTATTTTTTCTGATTGTGTTTGAGTGATTGATGCCATGGATTTGTGATAATTGCATGTTTATGAGCTTGTATGTCTTTTCCTACGGTGGTAATTATTAGAATTGTCTATTATAAGAGATGAGTATTATATTAACCATAGCGTGTTCTAAGTCATCTATTCTGGTGTTTATTATTATTGTGGTGACAAGTATTGAGGTGGCATTTATTAGGCACTTGAACTTGGCCTTAAAAGGTGCAAAAGTGCGAATGCCTGATTTTTTGTGTGCTAATATAGGTTGATAATCTATACGCGGGTGAAACACGGGTGCCGTAGGATCAACCTGCCACCCCCTATCGGGGGGAATACACCTCGTTTTTAGAAGATAAATGTAGTTTGGGGTTGTTTTCCCACCCCTTTATTTCGCCCATTGTGTTATAGTGTGATATCTTTAATGCCACACATCTTGATTCGGAGTTGTGTTGAGCTTTTGGTTTGTGTCTCTCCGTATTGAGTATTACTCTATGTCTAGAGCGTGATCCATATAAAGTATCCATTGATATAATATAGGATTTGGTTGTCTATGAATCGTGCTAATGATCCTAACCTTGGTGATTCGTTGGATTGGATGTTGAGTCTTTCCTGGTTCATTGGAACTATTTTTGGTTTAACCGTTTGATATGCATGCTGGTTTGGTGTCATTGATGCTAGATGATTGTGTTGTTTTGTTTCTTTCTATTGAGGATTTGGCAACTCGTGTTGCCAATGATGTTGATATTGGATTGAGATTCATTGTTATTGTTGAGTATCGTTCCATGTCCTTTATTGAAACCCATTGATTGAATCCCTTGATGTGATCCCGTGTGTATGATTATTCTTTGATTAAGCTATTGTTGAGCTTATCCGTTGTTGTACACACTTTGTGTGGAATCTAGGTGTTGTTGTATCTCTAGATTCGTGTGTATTGACTCTTGTTGGGGATGATGGATTGATGTGATGAGATGATTGAGCTGGTAAAATGGACAGTGTGGGGATTTATGCTGTGAACGGACCGGTAGTGGGTTTAAAGCTTCAGATGGCCGTTTGGATACTTTACTTGTGGGTAACATAGGAAACTTATCCCCGTTGCCAGAGATGTAGCTAACCCGTTTGAGCTTGGAATCTCAATAGGGGTGTATACACTTAAAGTTGCTAGCTCTGTTTCCATTGGGATGCGGTCCTTGTCATTGCGATATCGATGACACTATGCATGTGATCTGGGTCATTGCGATGACTACGTATACATGTTTGTTTTTGATTTGGAGCCCTCCAAACTGATCCACTACGAATCGAGCCGTGGTGCTGACTCCACGATATATGACTTGGTGTAGATTGTGTCCTATGTGGACTTGGAACTCGTTATGGTGTGAATCTTGCCTCTCATTGCTTATGAGCATGTCTTTTATGAATCCTTCTTTTTGTGTGTTGTATGTTGTACCTTGTTGTTGAGCTTGTGCTTTGATGGTTCTATTGTCTTGATTGGAGTATGTTGGTCTTTGACTTGTTGGTGGAGGTGCATTGATGAGTCTATTGATGTTTAACCTCTTCCCGGCTTTAAAAATGATATATACTGTATTCCCAGTTTCAAACGCTTTTGATTATTATCGTATGTATATTGATGATACTTAACCACGTGTTGATGGGTACCAGCATTATTCGTTGACCGCGGTGTTTCCCTTATCTTTTACAGGTTGACTAGCTTTGGGAGTCCGCGCTTAGTGGGGCCTATAGATAGATTAAGTTTTCTTCTTTATTAGTTGTTGAGGCCTGTTGAGCCTAAGTAGTTGAACTATTAGACTGCTTAGTAGTTAGCGTTTGCCTGTGCACCTAATGTTGTGTAGGTGTGACATAACATCTCCCGGATTTGTGTAGTTAGCTTCCTCTTTTCTTATGTTGATGTTTAGACTGTTAATCCATTTAAATTAAGTTTTAAAAGTTGTTGAAATTCGGGGGTGTTACAGGCTACTCAAGGCACATGACTAGGATACTTCACATTTAATGGGCTTCAAGAAGATTGACAAACCCAAGGTCATTTTTGAGGGCAATGACAAACCCAACAAAAACAAAGAGGTTGAAACTGTCAACCAGAATGGGTTGAAGATTAAAGAACATGTTAAAGGACTAAAATTCAACATGTTGAGCACAAGTCAATTTTGCAACATAGGGTACACGATTGAGTTCAGTAAATCAACTTGCAACATAAAGGAGTGTGGAGACTGGAAAATAATTCTTATTGGTATGATGAAAAAGAATGTATATATTGAGGATTGGATTACACGACTTCATCAATGAATTTTCGAGCTTCAATCCCGACTGTCATCTTCTTAGGCTTGGATTACTTTTCTTCTTCGTATCATTCTTTTATTCTGTCAGTTATTTGTTTAAATTTCCAGAACAATATTTGTTGAACATTCTATACATTTAATTATGATTTTGGCTAGAACTTTAATTAGGGATTTGGATTAGCCTAAATTAGATTAATTGATTATTCTTCATGCGTTGATTCTTCTAATTTCAGTAAATAATTGAATTTGAATATTTATTTTATGTATTTTAATTGTGGATTGTGTGACTGGTCATTGCATAATTCTAAAATTAGGGTTAATAAGAAGAACTGACAGGTGAATTATGAACCTAGAACTCGTAAGATAGACAACAATTGACTAAACTAGACATAGCTTTAGGTATTTGTGGTGATATTAGATTGTTGCTTAATGAGTTTAATTAATGTTGGTGAGATATCGACGGATGATCACAGTTAATTGGATACAACCTAGTTAGCTCGACGGAGTATTAGGATATATTTATGGACAATTGTCACTATAATCATAAGAATCAAATACTTAGGATAGTTAGTTAATTATCTAATAGGTGAACCCAATCCCTACTCCTCTCAATTGGAATTTTTTTGCTTTTGAATTCATTAAAATATTCTTTTAATGATAAATTCCCCTTCATCAATAATTTGATAATTCAAGATAACAGTTAATAGTGTTCTTCGTGGGATCGACCCTGGAATACTTTAGGAATTTATACTGTGATTGACTCTGTGTGCTTGCAGATTATAGCAATCAAAAGGCTACTGGTTTTTGCTTTTTAGTGTAATCTGTAAGTATTTCCATTTCATAAGTTCTAAGGTTGCCTATTAATTGAGCTACAGATTTGTCTTCCCAGCCATCATGTTCTTGAATGGCAATGACCTTCATCCTGAATCGTGGTGGTAAAGATCTTAGGATCATTTTAACCAATTTTTGTTGGGAGAAGAGTTTCCAAGAACAGCTGCTTGATTTTCCAGCTCTTAGCTTGTAGACGTTCATGAAAGCCAGCTATATTTTCTTCCTCATTCATACGTATTTCTTCAAACTCCGATTTGACCAACTGCAGTTTTGACTGTTTAACGGAGCTTGTACCTTCATAGGTAGTTTCGAGTATTTCCCATGCAGTCTTTGCGCATTCAATACGTAACCAAAGAATATTGGCTTTCATGGCATTACCGAATAAATCGTGTCAAGAGCCCTTATCATTGTATCCAGCAGTGGTGATTTCGGTTTGAGTCTCTCGGTTCCAGGTTTTATTACTGGTGGATACCCTCATTCTCTCCAGGTTTCGTAGGTGGTTTCCATCCGTTAAAACCGCCCGCCAAAACCTTTCTCCTCTGGCTTTAAGATGAGTTTCTCGTGCGTGCCTTCCAATACGCGTAGTTATCACCTGTTAGCTGGGGAATTGGCTTAAATCTTTCCATTCTGAAACACTTAGCTCACAGTGAGATTGAATTAAAGTAGTAATAAGAAGAATAGACTTTCAAAGCCGCTGAAAGCTTAAGTTCAAGAGGTAAGAGACAGTTAGATCGAAAGACTAATAATTTAAGTCTCCATGCTCTGATACTGGTAGGGAATACCCCGACCGACATGCCTTCGTTCTCTTTCTTACTTGTTTTGCAGGTTACAGGTCGGATTTCTGTAGAAGAACCGGTCGGTACCCGACCGGTATTGCCCGACCGGGGTGTCAATAGATTGCAGAAAGTTCAAATGAAGTCTCAAATGCCTATTTATATGAAAAGATTTGGGGGGAAACCAATCATCACGCGTGAACGACCACTCCTGATTCCGAGGTGACCGTTGCGGTTCCTGAGGCTTGCAGTAGTCGACACGTGCGAGAGGGGAATGACAGCTGTCCGATCGGTTTGGCGGCGGGCGTTTGGGGCTTCTCCATCCCGCCCCATTTCTCCCGAGCGGTCAAAAAGGCACGGGCTGGGGGGCTCTTGGTAGGGAATACCCCGACCGACATGCCTTCGTTTTCTTTCTTACTTGTTTTGCAGGTTACAGGTCAGATTTCTGTAAAAGAACCAGGTCGGTACCCGACCGGTATTGCCCGACCGGGGTGTCAACCACCGAGCGGTAGCCTTTAAGCGAGAGTGCTGACTAAAGACACGTGGCGGCACTACGGCGACAGATAGGGCACCCGGGAGGATGACACGTGGTTGCTACGTGGGAAGCATGCCGACCAGCCGGATTCTTGTCCCAGGCTCCGCGGCTATAAATACCCGCCAAAGCAACAGTGTTAAGGACTTTTGGACGATCGATAGGTTGTATTCAGAGAATCCGACCGCATTCAGTCGGTACTCGGTGCGACCAAGTAGATTGTACTCAGGACCTTTACTGGATTAATAAAGCCTACTTAATT
Organism: Ipomoea purpurea; assembly: GCA_009835305.1. Lineage (NCBI taxonomy): Eukaryota > Viridiplantae > Streptophyta > Magnoliopsida > Solanales > Convolvulaceae > Ipomoea > Ipomoea purpurea. The sequence continues at coordinate 24,478 of VALG01013643.1, forward strand.
GCTTTAATTGGTCTAATCTTTATTGATAATTACTACACACGTAGTATTTACATTATCAATTGGCGCCGTCTGTGGGGATCGAGCAAGAAAGCTACGTCAACTGAGCTCGGTACCTTTTCATTACACATCCATCACGATGTTTCCGTTCATGCATGAGGGGGGTCTCAACAACGTACGACCAAGGTGACGCAGCTAGCGACAACAAGGTCAGAAAAGTGATCTTAACTTGGAACCTCTCACCACCACATCCGCCGATGCACCAAGCACCTCATTACCCGGTGCAAGTATCTTCAACCTGACATATCCACCAGCCTGTTCGAACCGGGTTTATTTCACTTCCCGTCAGTTCCAATTGGATCGTCACCGGGAATTCGCCTCCTGGTCAGGTTCCCAATAGCCGGTCAACCGGGTTTGCACCTCCGGTGCAATATCCGTTCCCGACCCCGCCATACGGTATTGGCCCGGCCAGTCCGATCTATTATCCGTCTCCGGCCGGATATTCCTCAGTATATGCCCGCGTACACGGCTCAGCGCCGGAACCTCAGTATTTTCCCGACCGCCCATGTAGACCGGAGCATCCAGCCCACTTCCGGGCTAGACTCGGCTCGTCGCAGTTGGGGTCGGAGGTGCTGTTTGCGATGAGGTACCACGGCGGGAAACCCCCAAGAAGCCGCACAAAGGCCTGTCAGCGGCCGATCCCGAGCAGACAGAGCGGAGAACCGCCTTGTGACAGATCCGCCGGCTATGCGACAACGGTTGGGACCGGGTCAGCGGCCGTCCCCGGATGAACCCATGCCAGATGCAAGTCAGGAAGGCATCATCTGGGCATAGTGGCTCAAGGACCCATCGGCGGAGGCGCGCTCGGGAGGCTGGTCAAGCGCAGTTGGCTGAGCTTAATGAAACACGGGGATTACTTTATAATCTCCAGGCGGAATTTGCGTCAGTTCCGGAATGACCACCCGGTCAGGCCCCCGGTTGATCACTCAACATTATTGAGGACACCCTTCACGGCGGAGATAATGGCGCAGCCGTATCCGTTAGACCTAAAGGTTCCCGGGGAGAGAAGCTACGATGGAAAGGCGGACCCTGAGGTCCATGTCAACGATTTTTACGGCAACATGATATTCAAGGGCGTGTCAGACGCTGTCATTGCCGTGCATTTTATTCAACGCTCACGGTCGGGCGGCCGAATGGTTCCGGACTCTACAGCCGGGGTCAATCGCGAACTTGCAGCTCTTTCTACGCAGTTCGTGAGGAAATTTATTACCTCCAGGGTGGTCAAAAAGCCATACATGTACCTGGAGAAGGCGAGGCAGGTGGAAGGGGAAAAAGTCTGACTGATTTCTTGGTCAAGTGGAAGGCGGCTGTCCTAGAGGTAGAGCCTAATGGACGGATCTCACCGCGGTTCATATGCTCCACATCGCTCTTCCGAGCTGGGTACCTCTATCAGGATTTCATCCTCCATCCCCAAGCCACATACGAAGAGCCCACCACCGAAGGGTCACAGATTATGCCAACGCGGGCGAAGCTAACGCGCAAAGCGTTCGCAAGAGGTCGGGAGTTCGTCCCGTAAACCGGCCGGCCGGGCGATCACCGATTCGGGTGACCATCCAATCCGCACCAGCTGGTGAGTTTACGG
>VALG01013643.1:26215-56586 GCA_009835305.1 Ipomoea purpurea
TGGATATCCACGAGTCGGATTGAAATTACCATCCCTAGGTAATATATAATTGAAACAATTGCTAAGAATATATAAATCACTATATCATAATTGGAGCATTTTGCATTTAGCTTCTATCTTTAAATTTTTAAGAAATTGGACTAGCTCGACATCTCAATACATACTAAAATTATGAGTGTCAACTAAAACCGCGAGTCAACCCTAATCATTCCACAATAAAGTAGGTTAGGCTAAAAATTCTCGCGAGTTTAATCCACGCGGATTGGCAACTGACAAGTTACGTGGGCTTTCAAACAAATATATATATATATATATATATATATATATATATATATAATATATATATAATATATAACATTAAACAAACTTAATTTTTTTATTTTATTTTGAAGTTGGCCCCCACAGGTTAGAGTTACAATTTTTTAGCCCCCAGGCTTCATGGGACACAGGATTTTCTAACAAGTTTTTAACGATGCATAATTTAAAGGAAAGTGTATAAATATTTTAATATAGACATTCTGACCAACAATGTTTTTGTAACGGTCATCATTTTAATTACCTTCCTTTAATTGTTGAATTATATATTTGTAAGGACTGACTGAATAAAATGACTCTCTGGTCTTAGATTTCTCTATTCTGTATTTACATTTTCCTGTTTATTTTATCTTCAAAATATCATATGCAAGTTCATCGATTAGGAGTTAACAGAGTAACGGGCACAATAAGTTATAACATATTTCATCTTGTTACAATATTGAAATATTGAAAACCATCAAGCATGGTTTAAAATGCTATTGATTGAATTCTTAAAAACCCTCCTTACAACAAAACATAATATCAATTATTTATATTATTATATTAATTAAATGCAAAATTCACTACATAACCACAACATAAATTCATAAAACTAACCAGACCAATGCACTTACTTAGATCCTTTAACAACACAAACTCATACAATTCAACCGAAATGACATATTTACCTAAAAACATATCGACATGACGATTATTGAATTTTAAAAATAATTATTTAATTTTTTTTTAAAAGGCCCCTTCGTATCCGGCGGAGACGAAAGGGACGATTCATCTCGGGTCGTCACCCTGGACATGGAGACAAAGGGGTTGGCTTCTTCTCGGCCGTCTCTCTGGCCATGGAGACGGTCTGAGATGAATCAGCCCCGGAGACGAGGAGCTTTGAAATAATTATTTTATTTAAAACTATTATATTTTTAAAAATTCGATAACGCCACGTCAACATGTTTTCAGATAAATAGATTATTTTGAATTAAATTGTATGAATTTGCGTTGCTTATGGACCTAATTACATTTTTATTACGATGGCTCGTTTGTTAAATTTAGTTTAAATTTAGTTAAGGAACATTCTGTCTTTACTCTTGTGTTAGAGATATGGCTTTTAGCTAATAAACCTAATTACATTTTTATTAGTTCGATGGCTCGTTGTTAAATTTAGTTAAGGAACATTCTGTCTTTACTCTTGTGATTTAGCTATAAGCTAATAAAAAGCGCTATTTTCCGTTGCCGGGAATCGAACCCGGGTCTCTCCGGTGAGAGCCGAGTATCCTAACCAACTAGACTACAACGGAATTTGAGTTTTATATTTTACTATTTTTATATATCTTAAAGTCTTTTGTCCTTTTCTTTCTCTACAAATTCCACTTCCCTATTTTCTCTTCTGTCTCCCAAATCTGATCTCTTCCCCTTCTGATTTCTTAATCTGTTTTTGGCACAACTTTGTTACGTTTATTTTAACATTAATCATAAAAATCTTCTCTTCTAATATTTGCCAGATTTTAGTTTTATACTTTCATAGAGTCATAGGTTATTGTTTGTTGACAAATTCTGTTACGAGACTATTTCACGAATTCATCCGTGGACTATTTAAATAAGTATTACATTTTTCACATAAGTATTATAAGTTTTATCATAAATAAATCTTCAACTCTTTATATTGCATTTTATTTAAAAATATTATATTTTTCGCAAAATATCGCATTTTTGTCATAAGTTAGTATTACACTTTAAAAGTGGCTCCTATATTAAATTTCTTAAAAGGGAAAATGGTTAAAAGGTCATCAAACTATTGCTCAAAAGTTAATTAGTCCCTCCAACTTTTTAAAGATGTAATTAACCCATGAAGAATGTATTTTGATGCAATAAAATTCAAATACAAGTAAATGACCTGCTATCATAGATTATTGCAGCTCCGACCACTTTCTGACATATTTTTAGGCAAAAAAGTAACCCGGCCGGCGAAGTAACTGGGTTCAACATGAAAAGAAATTTTTTGAGTGTATGTAAATCCATATGCTCAACGACAATATTTATAAGACATTTTTGAGTGTATGAAACATCACATTAACGTTGATTCAAATTCAATACATAATCTTTTTAACACATCAGTTAATCTGATTAACCAGCGATTACAAATGCTAATTTTTCAAAATTAAAATCTATCATGTATTTTTGTGTTGTTTCAATGACTATTCTTTTATTAGCTGTCTGAAAAATCCAATGCGATTTGTCATTTAATTGTGGAGAAGAATGAAAAAAATCCCAAAAGATAGAAGCTCAGATACGCTTAGTCATCCAATTTTTTTCAGACAAATCGTGGCGACCCAATCACCACATGAGCAAAGTTCATCACTGCTTCTAACGCTGCACCAGCCGGGAATCGAACCCGGGTCTGTACCGTGGCAGGGTACTATTCTACCACTAGACCACTGGTGCCTCTTGCTTTTATACTACTCATATTTACTCTATTAATTTATTTTCTTGACTTAGATGCATAGTTTAAAATAAAATCAAATTTTCTTCAACATCATTGCAGTAACTACAAAATCAATTAACACTTAATCGCGAGAATAATTGTCCAATGTAAATGGTTAATATTAAAATAAATTAAATTAAATAAGTAATAAAATAGTTGTACTATTTAACTATATTTGTAATAAAAATTAGCACTTATTTACATGATATTAACCTAAGTAAAAAGGAAAACACTCAAATATTACTCTTAAACTTTAAAAAAGTTGCAATTGAATACTGCAACTCTTCAATTTGATTGTTAAATGGATGCAATTAGATCAATTAGTTGGTAAAATTCAAAGTGATAATCATCTGTGACTAGATTTTTTCAAAAAATAATTAAAATAATTTTTTTTAAAGAAGTAATAATTGCCTACTTCTCCTTGACAAAGAAGTTGCAATTTTCCTCGTCTAGTTGGACAGAGTAGCAAGTCTAGTTGGACAAAGTAGCAAGTTGTCTAACTAGACGAAGATGCCATGTCTAACTTGTTCGTCCGCTAGTAATAGAGAGGCCGCTAGCTTCTTTAGTTTGTTTCTTAATATAATTTTGGAATAAGGGTCAAATAGGTCATCGAACTGCACACAATAATGCAATTAGGTTATCTGAACCTAAAAAAACAATAATTGGGTCCCTAAACTAACCATTTTCATGCAATTAAGCCAATTTACAGGTTTTGCAAGTTAGTAACAGGTCACCCAAATTTTAAAATATATTTTTAAAATTTTATTTAAAATAATAATTTAAAATTAAAATTATATATAAAAAAAATAAACCGTCTCTGCCGGAGACAAATAAAGTTTCTTCGTCTCCATGGCCAGAGACGAAGAAACTCTTCGTCTCCTGCAAAGCGAAGGATTTTTTTTTAATTTATTATTTTTAAATAATAATTTTTTAAAATATATTTTACATTTTTTGGTGACCTGTTACTAACATACAAAATCTGTAAATTAAACTAATTTGATGAAATTTGTTAGTTTAGTGGCCAAATTGTTGTTTTTTAAGGTTCAGTGGCCTAATTGCATTATTGTGTGCAGTTCAATGGCCTATTTGACCCTTATTCCTATACTTTTTAATTTAATTGATTTATTGTGTCGAAGTTTTTACAAGTTACCTTTAGGAAATCGACTATTTAGTTTAATTGCATCAAATTGACAAGTTAATGCTTTTAATTGCAACTTCATAAAGTTCAAGAATTTAGTTACTTTTCCACATAAAGTTCAAGGATATATATATTTTACTATTTTGATTAATACCCAAAATTATCCCGACTATAGTGATTTTTCTCAATTTTGTCTTAAACAGTTTTAATGTCATAAAGTAACCCTAGACTTTTATGTTATGGCTCAATATTATCCTCCGTTTGCTAATCCGTCAAAAGAATGTTAATACAGAATAATTTAGCAATTTCAATTTTAGGTTGAATTTTCCCACAAATTGATTTCTTTTGTTTATACATTTCATCATTTATCCTGAAATTCAAAGCTCTCCTACAGGTCAGCAATCACTTGGAGCTCATCAAATCCAATCTGCTTGATTTGTAATATTGATTTGGTGGGTCGCAATGGCAAATTATGCTATGCGCACGTGCGCACCTTGCAAGGTGCGCACGGTGCTAAAACGGCGTCGTTTTTACGGAAAACGACGCCGTTTTAACTATATAAAAAAAATTGTTCGAAACGCGTTAACGCGTTAACGGCATATTCCTTATGAATTATAATATCCGTTTAACATTATGATGTACAGTTATAAATATAATGTTAGTTATGGAATTATGAATTACAATATATGACATAGAGTTTCGAAAATTATGAATGTTCGGTATGGAATTATTGAATATACAGTATGGATTATGAATTACAGTTATGGAATTATGAATGTACAGTTATGAATTATGCAACATAGAAACTCTGCCATTATGACTTACAATTATGAACATAGAGCTTCGAAATTATGAATTTCAGTTATTGAATTATGATGTACGTTACAGAATTATGAAGTACAGTTATACGAATTATGAATGTACAGGTTATGAATTATGAACACAAAGCTGTGAATTATGCTCCCTATAAGAAAACGGTCCTGAAATTAAATTTAAAAAAAAAAAAAAAAAAAAAGGGAAGATAACGGTGCCTGACGGCACCGTTATCCGTGCCCATGAAGCACGCTGGCATGAGCCCACAGCATAACTATCCGGTGGCAATAGTGCAATACTCAAAATGAGAGTTTTATGGGCTTGAGTGATTTGTGTGGACCATGAATTATTAAGTAAATGGACTTTTTATAAATTGAAATGCGTTCATTCAATAATTTATTTTCACGTTTGATCTTTCGACAATAATAATAATATCATCACTCATAGTATTTAATATATAGTTTTTTTCTCACTTTTAATATTCGACTTATAAGAAAAGAAATTACAATTATGGTCCTTAAATTCTTGATTAATTTTTTTTTTTTTTTGAAAGCCTCTTGAGTAATTGTTATTTTCTTCCATGTATATAATTATTGCTTGACATTTTACACTCATCCTGGGCCCAATTTATATCTGCACCATGACGCGCGTTGCATTGTGCGTCCAGATGCAAAACGATGTCGTTTAATTTTATTTTTATTTTTTTTTTGATATTTTCCGCCCCAGTGTTTGGCAGTTAATTTTTCTTTTAAAAAAAACCCATGTTCAAAAATGTACATAATGTTATACTAAAATACACATAATTGTTACATGAATGTACATAATTATATAACAAAATATACATACTCTTTTTAAAAAGATAATACACATAATCTAACATAATACATAATAAACATAAACTTTTAACATAATACACTTATACACATCAACTCTTAACATAATACACAAAAATTTCCTGATTCGGATGTACATAATTGTATAAAAAGAATGTACAACATTGTATAAAAAATGTACATAATTTTATGAACAAATATACATAATCATAGCAACTTCCTACCCGCGCTCCCAAAACGACGTCATTTTGGGAGGCGTGCGGCGCATAGTGTTGCGCGCGCCGTGGTGTAAGGTATAACGATTGATGAAATGCAAAACTCTATTTGAATTTCAATTGCGTTGCTTCAAGCTATGCAATGGAAATTATATATAGACTACCAAACTTTGAGGAACGAAATTTTTATTAAGAAGAAAATATATCTAATTGGACTACTATATATGATTTAAAAAAAACAAAAAAAAAAAAAAAAAACAACTTTTGATGGTCATTGGATATTTTCAAAAAGAAAAGTATACCCTTACATATTATAAATTGGACAAGATTCCCTTACAGAAATTGGAGTATAATTTTTGTTAATGACGCGACACTTATAGTAAGTTAAGATTTAAAATTAAAAAGGAAAAAAAAAATTTTAACCATACAAAAATAGCCACATCAGAAAGTGACAAAATACTTGTGTAACTTTTATACAGGGTAGGAAACATTTCTCTTATATATATTCTTTTTAATTTGTCGTGTTCTTATAACATTGTCTATTACAATAATGACGAATATTTGGTTTATTAGGAAATATTTTTCCTAAACCCTTGCTAATATGCATGGCACGTGCGACAAAGTTGGAATTCCAGTGGGTGCATGCCATCGATCATCCTCCTTCTGCTTTTAATACACGAAGACATTTTTTTTAATATTGTTGGATATAGGCGAAAACAAGTCGGATGAAAAAAACAGCACTTAAAGACTAAAAGTCATAAAAGAAACAGCTTAAAGATTAAACACATGCCTTGTCAACATAACCATCTTCAGTTACTTTTTAACTATTTTATTATATTTATACTAAAATTTTACTATATATATACATATATACATAAAGGATTATATATGGGCTGGAGGGTGGGGGCAGCTGGACCCCACTGTAGATCCACCACTGATTGTGTATGTATTTATGTGTGCAAGCACTTACCCAAAGTTTCGTAGGATTATTAATGATTTGCCTGCATACCAGTTTGGACAGGAGAGTCTGGTTGAACTCTTTTGCCATCCTCAAGCCTAGACCTCCAAAATCTCGGGGCCTGCAGACTTCCTTTCAGTTGATGGGATGAATTTTTCTCCTAGTCTCATTTGAACCCCAAAGGATCGAAAGTCCCTGCAAATTTTATCTATGTCATTGCACGTATCTGTAAACTCTGTTTTGGTAATGTTCTCATAATAAGCTTCTAGCTTCCTAACTTCTTTTCCATATTATATCCTTATTATTTTTAAAAAAATTACATATTTTACCTCCCATTAATAATAATAATAATAATAATAATAATAAAAATAATAATATTATTATTTATTATTATTATTATTTATTATTATTATTATATATTATATATTATATTATTATTATTATTATATTATTATTATTATATATTATTATTATTATTAATTTTATATTATTATTATATATTATTATTATTATGAGATTTGCAACAATATTGATACTTCATTATGAGATGCTAGATCATGATTATCCTAATTGTTTTATTTCAAGATGTTAATTTTTTTAAAGACAAAATGTTAAATTTTAATATGTAAACAAACTAATTTATATTTTATGAAGATGTCATTTTTAGTCTTTTTACATTTATCAACTTATCAAAAAGTTAATTTTACCAAACACTTTCAATCATAACAGCTAGCTTAACAACTCTTCAGTTTTCAGCTCTGAGCTTATAACTTTTCAGCTTTCAGCTCCTACCTTATAGCTTTTCAGTTAGATTTGCCAAACATAGCACAACTAGTTTAACAACTCTTTAATTTTCAGCTTCAAGCTTATAGTTTTTCAACTTTCCGCTCATTTTCAGCTTTCAATTCCTAACTTATAACTTTTCAGCTAGGTTTGCCAAAAAGAGCGAAAGTAATTTTTTAGGCTATAACAACACAAATTCTCCTTATTAATGATGGCAATCTCCTCCTCCTTTTCCACCTCATCATTATTATTATTATTATAAAATATTTTTATAGGGTAAAATTACTTTTCATTATGAAGATTCTACAGTGTTGATCAATGATCAATATCAATGCATGTTATATTCGATACCCCAGATCAAAGTGAATGGTAAAAATTTAGAGTTTATACTGGATTGTTCTCACAGTATCCAGTATAAACTTAAAATTTGTGTTAAAACTTTTAACTTGTACATGGTACAAGCGGCTTCGGTGCCGAATCAAATTGATTATTACACAAAATACGGAGTAACGAGATTGACCGATTAATAATATTTATAAATTCAATATTTTAGTCATATACTCATATGTATTATAAATAAATATCATTTTTAATTAATTATCTCAAAAGTAATTATTTTGATTTTTATGTCACGGTTGTTATTTTTTTGTCTTGAATAGAGGCAACATAAAAAATCAAAATGTACGTAAAATTTAATATAGAATTAACCACTACCACGACACGGGAAACAAAAATGTATAGTTACAACTAACTTGCAACCACTATCATCATATCACTTGAAAATTTTAATATGTACTGATTCGTCGCCTAACTTAATATCACAATTAAAAATAATCGTGTAAAATTTGAATCCTACTAGTGATTTACGAATCATACAAAGGACTAAATTTACAAATTACTCTTATTTTAGGGATCAAATAGTTTTTTTTTTCCAATTTTTTATTGTTTGTTTATGCCATACTAAGGGGGTGTATTTCATCGAAACTTTTAAAGAGTTTTAAAGATTTTTAACGACTTTCAAAGTTTGGTAGTATTTATGGTTTTTGAGAAGTTTTTGTATGTGTGATTAGGAAAGAGAAAATAGGACAATAAATTAAAAAAAAATCACAAAATTCAATGTGGGAACCACACTTGCTGTTACGCACATGTGCAGCCATGCATCTCCTTCTTGTTTTCTTTTGTGGACTCATCAATGAGGGGTAAAAAAGACAAAAATTTTTCTTTCTTGCCAAGAGAAAGAAATCTCCGAAAATTCACCCGTTCTCATTTGCCAAAAGTTTAGCCAAAAGAGATGTACTATTTCCAAAAGTCGATGAATGAACCCTATTGGGGGTTGCTCATTTATGTTCAATTTAGAGGTTTTACTGACTTTTTAGATTTGTTTATAAGGTAATTCCACCGGAATCACTTGTGTTTTTTGTGGTCAATTCCAAGATTTAGTCTCCAAACTATCGTTTTTCTCTAACCTTTACATTCCCAAACTATCTATGTTTTTGGACACTTTATCCTTCTCATGATTTTTTCTATTTTATTTAGGTAAGGGTATTTTTGCTTCTTCATATTTTTCTTTTGTTTTCGGTTTAACCAGTTTAATTGTTTAGCTATTTAGGTAACATATTTTAGCTAACCATATTTTCAACTCTAATTTTTAGTTAAAATCCTAAAACCAATTGAACTGTTGAAATCGAAAATAACAAAAAAAAAATAGAAGAAACAAAAATGCACTGTACGTAAAATAGAAGAAAATTCATGAAGGGACTAAAAGTGTCCCAAAAAATGGTCAGTTGTATTGATGTAAAATGGACAAAAACAATAGTCTGGACTAAATTTTGGAATTGCCACCAAAGACAGTTGGACCTCCGTGGAATTTAACTCATGTTTTTAAAAGTATTTAATATGAAAAAGTTTTCAAAAGTTTATAAATTGTTTGTCATACGAATTTTATAGAGTCTTACAAAGTTTGATGTAAGCTAGGTTTAAAAGGATGTCTACGACAACCCTAGCAAAGTTGTATTTAAAATCGGTGATAGTTGTGGTACAGAGGCTGGTGTGAGAGTTCGTTTGTAAGGAAGGTTGTTCATACAAATTATAGTGCGTTAAAAGTTGGAGAAAGTTTCAAGAAGATTTCGTACGAAACTTTACAGAAAGTCATTGAGAAACCGTAGGTTCACTTAAAAGTTCTGTTGACAGCATTCGTGTAACGGTTGTGTAGATAAACAATTAACTAGCTTTTTGTGCGTTTAAATCGCTAGACGCACAGATTGCTAGAGGTTGAATAGCTTGTCAATTTTCATTTTTCTAGCGGCACTTGTACGTTGTTCGAAGCTAACTCGTTCACAAAGATAGAGACATTTGTTGGTGGTAGTGTGTTGTTAGGTTGAAAACGATAGACGACTTGTTTGTGAGAAAGTAGTTGGGATATTCAGTCAATTTTGATTATTTGATATTATTAAATATTTTGAGCTCACGTTAAACAATACATTCAGTATAAGTTTAGCTTTTATTAACACAAGCTCCACTGAGACTCAAACGTCAAACCTTCTAAATGGAAGTCCAACCTGAGTACCATTAGACGCACCATAGTCTTTGGTGGCATTTATCAAGGAGTGAGATTATTTTAGTATTTGGATTATAAAATTTAAATATGCATTTTTGTGTATTTAACGTAGAAGGGTGTTCAAGTTCAATGTTCGGGTGAGCTATATTTTCTATAATGATGCTAAGATGGTTAATATTTGAAAATTTCTATAATTGTCGTGGATTTTAATACATACGTACAGTTGGTATTATTTGTGCTTTGCAAAGATTTTACTCTTTCCCCTAATATTGAATTATAATGTCTCTGACAAAGCGATAACAGTACAATTTTAAAATACAAGATATTGTAATCAACGGGTATTACAAAATTTCACTTGTACTAAGTATATAAAAGTTAACTTACATTGACTTCATTCTAAGATCACACATTAATTAAAATAAAGTACACAAAAATAAAATGAAAACAGAAAAAACAAAAAAAAACTCCATAACATATTCTGCATCGTTTTCTGTTTTTTCTTTTTTTTTGAACTAAAGTAAGAAAAGAAGAATAGAAAAAAAAAGTTTACTTGTAGAAATTGTGGGGCAAGTCTCTGACTGACCAATTTATTGCGTGGATGCATAATAAAAAGTTCAATTTTAATATTATTAAAAAGTATATTATTCGCATACTAAATATAAATTATATTTATATAAAATAATGTAGTTTCAATATTTAATAATGTATTTTCTGAATACAATATATATTTTAATATACTACAAAGTATATTATTTGTATATTGATTGAATATTACATTATTTGATGGTAGTAGTGTACACAATAATAATTATCCCTTGATGACATGACCAAAGTCAAATATTACTCCTTAATGCAGGCAGTAGTCAAACTTGGTTGTACAATTCAATTACGTCTCAATATACGACTTCAAATTGGATTAAAATCATCCCCGTGATGGAGGGACAGGAGGAGTGTTCTATTTCGCACCTTTTGGAGTATTAAAAATTCACTACAATCTGTTTTTTAATATCATTTTGGCGGCATATTGTTAGAAATAATATGTGGCAAATTCATGAGACCATTCCTCTACTCTTCATGTCCACGTTGCCTACACAATCTAAGTCCGCATGCCGCAACTGGCCTACACGTCTTCTATTTTCTCTCGCATGGGCGCATATTTCTTCTTTCATGAATTGTATAAATAGCAGTTGTTTGTTTTGTAATTGGACACCTCCAATTTGGAATCCATTCTATTTGCATTTATTCCCTCACGTAGCATACTATATATATATATATATATATATAGTATATGATATATTATAGGTCAGTATATATATATATATATATTATATTCATTTTTGAGATTAATATATATATTTCTATAGTATATATTATTTGTGATTTGTATAATAAATTTTCTTCCATTTATAATATTTTTTCTATTATTTAACTTTTATAATTCCTCAAATTTTCGATTATTCAATTCGTTTCCGGCATATTCCGTATATTCCTAACAACGTGATTCAGGACGGCGCGCCGGACTTTGAATTGAAGACATTTATTTCAAACGATGGCGACTGGTACCACGAGTGCTTTTTTTTTTTCGGATATTGGATATTGCTGAAAAGTTTACGTCGCACATTTCCGACTCACCTTGAAAATGATCTTAAATCGAAATCTTGTTCCGACCACTTTTGGTATCCGGGAAAAACCTGTGTGCTACTTTGCCGACCATTCTTTGCTTTCAACGTGTGATATAAGACTCATTGTCAGGTGGTCGGGAAAATTCCATTTAGATTTCCAGCAGTGGAGGAAGTTCAACAGGACGAAAACTTACGATTTCTCTTCGATCTGGAAGGTTAAGATGGGAAAGCCATTCCTAACCATAAGGGTTCAGATGGAAGCATTATAACCCAAATACCGGCTTTGAACGACAAGCGCTAGGCTGAGAAGGAAGCACTAACACCAGGCGTAAACTCGACAGATGCAGAATGATGAAGATTTGGACTGACAAGCGACGTTTAACCGATTCTTTTGTGCTGCCTAAGAGTTCCACGTTGAGGTAGTAAGTTGAGGACCAACTCGCGTCAAAGTTTACTGGTTCCAAGCTGGATACGCTCCGTTTACATGGCCAAAGACTTTGGCGAACACGATACGCCGTGAAGAGCGTCTCGTACACAATCCGCACCCTCATGGCGGAATGTACGTTCATTAAATCTCAGCTTGGATGAATTCAATTCTTATTTTATTGGGACTTGGAAGAATATTGATGTCCATAATTGATGCATGAGGAATCATTATTTGATTGGTTGTCTCTGTCCCTAAATCAGTACAAACATTCCAAAGAAATTAGTTGTATGGTAATAGTAGTGATGCACTACTTTCGACAGTGTTAAGTCAAAACCTATTGTCCAAAAGAAATGTTTGACTTACAAATTAAGTCTGAGGACAAATGTGGGAACTTGATTGTAAGTGGTCGTTCACTTGAAACAGAGAGTGACAATAAAAATTATAGATCCAAGTCCAGAGGACGTATAGTAAGTCCAACAAAATCCTGTAAGTATTGCAAGAAGCATGGTCATGATGTGACTAAATGCTATAAGTTGAAGAATAAGCAAGAGAGAGAAAAGAAGTATGTTGAAGCTAGTGTTGTTGAAAGTGATTCAAAAGGCGATGTTATGTTATCCATTAACTCTGGTTGCAAACGGAGCGAAACTGAGTGAATTCTGGACTCTGGTTGTACATTCCACATGTGTCCTCACAAAGACTAGTTCGTCTCTCTGGAACCGGTTGATGGTGAAGTTGTTTTGCTGGGTAATGATACCCAATGCAAGGTTAGTGAAATTGAAAGTGTGCATATTAAAATCATGATAACGTTATCAAGACTCTTACTAATGTTCAGTATATTCCTGATTTGAAACACAATTTGATATCCTTGGACACCTTGAAAAGTCTGGGTGCAAGCACATAGCTGAAGGTGGAGTTCTGAAGGTCATAAAAGGCTCTCGTGTTTTCATGAAAACTTCTCATTCTGGAGGCTTGTGCGTGCTGTATGACAGTACTGTAATAGATTTAGTAGCAATATCCTCATCGATGTATGATGCGTATCTCACTCAATTATGGCATATGCGTCTGGGGCATATGAGTGAGAAAGACATGCATCTCATGAGCAAGAAAGGCCTCCTTGGTGGTTCAGGTACGAGTAAATTATAATTTTGTGAGCATTGTGTATTTAGGAAACAAAAGAGAGTTAGTTTCTCTACTGCTACGCACCGTACCAAAGATGTATTGGAATATATACATTCTGAATTATGGAGACTGACTAAATTCCACTCTATGGGAGGTTGTAGATATTTTATATCTATTATTGATGACTTTTCTCGTAAAGTTTGGTCTATTTCTTGAAACACAAAAATCAAGCATTTTCTATTTTCAAAAAGTGAAAAATACTTGTTGAGACTCAGACATAGAATAAAGTCAAGAAGCTCAGGACAGACAATGGCATGGAGTTCTGTGAAGTCACATTTCAATGGCTTGGAGTTCCGTGAGTCAGATTTCAATGACTTCTGTGCGGCAAATGGAATTGCCAAGCACAAGACCTTGCCTGGTAAACCCCAACAGAATGGTGTTGCCGAACATATGAATATGACTCTATTGGAAAGAGCTCATTGTATGCTCTCTAATACTGTGTTATATGGAAACGACGTGATTTTTGGGTCGAGGCCGTTTCTACTGCTTGCTATTTGGTAAATAGATCTCCACATTCATCCCTTGATTTCAAAATTCCAGAGGAAGTTTGGTCAGCTAATCCTGTTGACTACTCTATCTTAAGAATTTTGGATGTCCAACATATGCTTATTCCAGTACGGATAAATTAAACCTGAGAGCTGTGAAATGCATTTTCCTTGGTTATGCCTCTGAGTCAAAAAGGATATTGTCTATGTTCTTCCTGATTCTCAGAAAATCATTCTGAGTCGAGATATCACTTTTGGTGAAAATGCACTACTTTCTTCTGGAAAAGTTCTTAGTACAGATGAGATGCAAAGTACTGGTGAAAAATGGAGTTTGAGTTCAGACATATTGAAAGTATTACTACACTGATGGTAATACTAAGATGATGCATCTACTAGTATCGCACCTCTCTCCAGCCACAACGAGAGTATTACATTGCTATAATTTTTTCATTTATATAATTTCCCTATTATTTAACTTCTATAATTCTCAATTTTTTATTATTCGCTTCCGCATTATTCCGCTATATTCCTAACATTTTTGTATTTTTTTAAAAGAATAATTTACTTTTAGTCCATTGAGTATTATGATAATTGTTAATTATTTTCACTCTTTTAATATTTCTATCATTTACATTCTATTTAAGTGTCCGAATTTGCATAGTGAAGTTGATGATGATTACGAAAATATCACAGCATTTTTTTAAAATCTGATCAGATCCGTTAAAATTTTTTCAGATGTAAGACTGAGGTTAGTTATTATTTCTCCATATGATACAGTTTCATAGGATCCTATATAGTAATATATATCTATATATATATATAATTATATAGTAATGGATAATATATATATTATATATAATATATATTATATAGTATATATATATAATATTATCATATTTTCCTTTGACTAATGCATCATTTTTCTCCTTTTGCCGAACACTAAAAATTAGGAAAAATTTTTTGAAGTTATTTTTCGAGTTTCCAAACGCACCCTAAGTGAAAATGTTGAACTTTAAAGTGATTTTACTTGAACTTTTTTTACTTACACCAGTTACACACTTTTAACACATGTTTCTTGCACCAACAATTTGAGTTCTTTACGAAAAATGTCGCTGTGTGTTTTTTTTTTTTAATTCAGTCTGACCATTAATCTGGACACGTGGGACGACTTGCAATTGATTTTCAATTCTTTTGTGTACATTTGTTTTTTACATAAGCATGTCAATATATATATATATATATATATATATATATATATATATATATATATATATAATATATATAATATATATATACTATATCATAATATAGGCGGTTCAGTTGTGACAGTGTCTTACGGTGCGGTTATTTCCTTACGGTGCGGCAACACCAATAGTTCAACAAATATGCACCATCAACGTTAGGAAATAACACAACAAAATAGAGTAAACAGAGGCCCCATCACAAACACACCACCATTATGTGTGAGTAAAAATACCATACACTGTTCGGAATACACCATTGGGGATGATGAGTTATATTGGTGTATTTTTTGAGTCTGTTGTGTATTTTGTGATGTTTATTGCATTTCAATGTGGTGTTTTTTATTACACTGTTGTGCATATTGTTAACACTGTTGGGTGTATTCTGAATTTCGCCGCACTGTAGACCCCGCCGCATATGAGCGCTCTGTATATATATATATATATATAATATATATATATATATATATATATATATATATATATATATATATATATATATTATATATATATACTATATATTTAAGATCATATGAGAACATGTGTTTAGGTGAGAACGTGAGAAACACACATGTGGTATCCAATCTATAATTTTATGGTCCCTAGAATTAGATTAAAGTGGTGTGCGAATGCAAATTAAAATTCGTTGGCAAACGCGAATTTAATGGTGTTTGCATATACTTAAAGCCCGTTCGCTACACACTTAATCTAATCTAGACCATTAAAAAATTTACATAGATGCACATGATGTGTTCTCACGTTGTCTCACCTTAACAAAATGTTCTCACTGGACCTTACCCTATATATATAGTAATATATAGTATATATTATTATATATAATATATATATTTATATAATTATTATATATATAATAGGTGTTTCTTTCAGATACAAGCATGCTAATACAAACAGTGTGGATCATGCCGAGTCGTTGATTTTTAAGTTGGATGTACATGTTTTTTGATAATTTCGAAATTTTAATTAGTTGGTTATTTATGGTAGTTTAATTAGAAAAGTTAGCAATTCCCGTGTGCCCATTGAGGGAGTTGCATCTTAATCTGTTCATCTTGCATAATCTAGATGTGTATTTTTTTTGTCCCACGTTTGTACTTTTAATAGGTAGTTTACATGTGGGAAATGCAACCCTATATATATATATAACATATAATAATATATATATATATATATATATTATATATATGATATAGTATATACTATATAATATTATATATATATACAAGGAAGTCCAATTTTTTCCGAGTTCCAAACGCTACTTCTAAGGTGAACCAGCCAGTTGAACACTTGTTAAACATGTTACTTGCACCAAAATTTGAGTTATTTACGAAAATGTCACTATGTTTTTTTTTTTTTTTTTTCAAATGGAAAACACTTGGTGTACTACCATTTTATACTCCCAATTTGTACTCCTCTCACTGTTTTTGATATAGACACTTTTCTGTGGACCCACATGTTGAAATACCAATCTTGATTTGCCACCTCAAAGAGTACAAATGAGGGAGTAGAATTTGGGAGTCCATATAATAGAACTAAAAAGAATTTACATCTAATCCATTATATCTGAACACCTGGACCGACTGCAATTGATTTTCAATTGTTTGTGGACATTTGTTTTCACATAAGCACTATATATATATATAATATATATAAAAATTTGCTTCCCTTACGTAAAGTTGTTTGCTTACCCATATAATTACGTACTGTTCCAAAAACTAACTCCAAATTTATTTATTAATATTATCTTTTTGAACACATTCATATTATTGTTTTAGCCATCGACACTTCCAATTACAATATTGTAAATATTTTTTGTAAAAATTAGTTAATCATTTTTTTTCTAACAAATAAAAAGTTAATAAAATCATCAAACAAAAGATAGATAATAATCCAAATTAATTGTTTAATTTAGCTTTATATCCGCAATACATTAATACACAATTTAAAAGATGTTGATCTTAGCACCGTCGCATTGCACAAGTGGCAAATTTTTTAAAAACAGAATCTCCGCTGATGACTCATAAAGTTCATATGTTGGTCACCATATTAATATAAAAAATGATAAAAAGAAAGATAATAGACAATTCTCTTATGTCACAACTCTTAAATAATGTGTTAGACAAATTCTCTTATGTCACATAAAATAGAATCAGAATGAGAATTAAATACTGTAATGATATGGGGGTTTTTGTGAAATATTTTTGCATCTTTGATAGTAGTAAAAATTGAATGATTACCAATACAGGTTTTAAAATAAAAACAAAAAATAACGATAATTAATCATAATATAATGACATCTAAAGCACCAATATAAATAAAAACAAAAAAAAAAAAATCTAAAAGTACTAATCGAAACTTAAAAATTATATTACCAATAAGATGAAATAGATATATTTTTAATTAGGGAATGAGACTTTTAATTAAAGGATAATCAAATGTCATAATTGTGTTTTAAAAAAAATTTGTCATAATTGTGGGTTCTAAAAAGTTGTCAACCAAATACTAATTATGATTTTGAATTTCATTTCTAATGTGGTAAACTCATGAACCAAACACACTCTAAATAGAATTAAAGAGGAAAAAGAATTTTGATATGACCATGGTAAAATTTATACATATGAATAAATTATACAATAGTTAATAAAACAGTACCTAAATCGTTTGCACACATTTAATCGCGTTCGCACACAACTTAATTTAATCTAGACCATTAAAAAAAATATTTAAGATGGAGTGCACATGATGTGTGTTCTCGACGGTTCTTCACCTAAACACATGTTCTCATTTGGTACCCTACCCTAGTAATGATATATTTATATATATATATATAGTATATATAATAGTATATATATTTTTTTAGTACTTATTAAATACTTTATATATACATATTTTTTTATTTTTAAAATATGGAACCTCAAAAATTGGAGCCCTGTGCATTGTTCATGTTAAATATGTTGGCTGATTAATACACTATTTTAAAATATGATTGATCTGAAAAAGGCATATTATATTAAAAACAATTAAATTTAAAAATTATTAAAATAAATATTCAAGAAAATAAACAAATAAATAAGATGAGAGGATTGAAGTAAATGTATAAAAATTGAACTTTTGCACCCCTTTATGCCGTTTGGGAAGAAAGTTCTCAACAAAAGTGTCCTCCTTGCTTTTGTTATTAAAAAGCACTAGCATTTATTATTCTTAATAAACTTTTTTCCACAAAAAGTTATTCTTATAAACTTCAATAACAGAAGGATTGAAGGTGTGATTTGAGCATGATTCGTCAGTAGTTGAACAATATATTCGCCGGATTTACAGTTTAAGTTTCCGACGTGCAAACTGGCGGAGGAGGAGGAAGGAGTGAATCGCCGCCGGCTGAATATTCATAATGCATGCACTTCTGGAAGATATGCGCATTTCTGTCTGGAACGTCCTTTCTATTGTATGCTACTATGCAACAGATATCTGTCTCTCTCTTTTAGAAACGTTTACTGTATGTATATACGGATGTTATGTATATGTATGTGTATCAGTGTATTTCCATCTCAAATTGGGATTCTATAAATAGGAATGATATATGCTCTGCCTGTTCTTATCCTTTTGCACTCTGCTACTTGCCTGATTAGGAAATTATGAGATTGAATTTGAATTTCGCCTCTTCCTAGTTCCTACGCTGCTGGTTGGCAGATATCAGTATCTGTAGTGTTTCCTTAATTATGTATGAATTTCTCTTCTTCCTCTTCGAATTCATGCATGTAGTTTATGTTAGTTCTACTTACTTTGTATTTGGGCCTAAAAACCTAAACGCAAAAATAAAATAAAAATATTAGTGTATAAAAAAAATTATATGCGTTTATTCTAGCTGCTTGTGATGTCAATGATATATAGCTTATTTGTTACTTTTCCTTATCTGGTTAATCTTCAGTTTCAAGGCACAGTTGGATATTTTCTGGTTGTGTTTCAAGGGACTGGCCTATTTCAAACTTAATTTACTGATTTGAGTTTGTTTGGATGCTGAATTATTATGTGTTGTTAGGACTGAGCTGAGCTGAGTGGAGCTAGCAGTTGGATCAGTTGTCACGAGAATTTAAATATTTAGCTAGCTTGCTGAGAGAATCCAGATATGGGGGCTATTTTGGATCTGTTCGTTGCTGCATCAATGCCAGTCCTCAAAGTGCTCCTGGTGACGGGACTCGGATCCGTTCTTGCGCTGGAACGTTATGATTTGTTGGGAGGGGAAGCAAGGAAGCATTTAAACAATGTATGTTTTGTGTTGATTACAAGCTACAATTCTATTGCTACCATTACTGCCCAAAGTTTAACTTGTCGTGTGCTATTCTGTTGGGAACAGATTGTATTTTTTGTATTCAATCCATCGCTTGTCTCCAGCAACTTGGCCAATTCGATTACATATGAAAGCATGATGAAAATGTGAGTTGTTTTATTTCTCACAGCTTTCTCCGTCTGTCTGTTGAGTGTCGAATGTCGAATGTCTCTCCTCCAGTTCTCTTAAGTCTGGTTGCACTCTCAGGTGGTTCATGCCTCTCAACATCTTTGTCACATTTGTGATTGGTTCAATTCTTGGGTGGGTTGTTGTTCAGGTTGCAAGAGCTCCCCAACATCTACGAGGACTTATTGTGGGCTGTTGTGCCGCAGGTATTATGATAATTAATGTCAGTTTTACAAGCTAAAGATGTGAAGATGTGATTATTTAGCATCTCTCTAATGTACAGCCAAGAATTTGGTGCATTTAGAGAACTGCTTCTCCAATTTCATTTTTTGCTAGAGTAAGTTGAAATTGTTATAGGCCAAAAATTACTGTAAATAATTCTTCTAAAAACTTCACAAGTAAATGGATAATGTCTTCAACTCACTGCTTCATTCAAATATGATATAATTTCTCAAATCATCAAAATTCTTTAGAGTGTGCATGATAACTTATAAATTCTTGCTTTCATATGACCAGGGAACTTGGGCAACATGCTTCTTATTATAATTCCTGCAGTTTGTAAAGAGAAAGGCAGCCCATTTGGAGATCCTGACGCTTGTCATACATATGGAATGGGCTATGCTTCACTTTCCATGGCAGTAAGAATAGACTTAGCTTCTTTGGTTGTTTAATGTTTACACACTTGCCAGCTATTTAATTCATGACACATAAGATTCCTAAAATAATTACTAAGCCGATGTGCAAACAATGAAACTGAAAGCATGCTTTGATGGGTAGAGGACAACAATCATATATTTAAACAGCATATTTCAAATAATAGGTTCGTGTACCTTGACTAGAACATTTACATCTTTTCATGGGAAATTCAGTCTAATATTATGCCTTACTGCTTGGATTTCAGGTAGGAGCTATATATCTCTGGGCTTATGTGTACAATATCATTAGAGTATCATCAAGTAGTAGTTCAAAGGATGTTGAAATAAATGACTCGCCAATCAGTAAGTCTTCTGGGGAAAGATCCAGATTACAACATGGGAGTTGCACAGAACCGCTGCTTCCTTCAAATGATTGCACAGAAGAGGATTACTCAGAGCAAAATGTTCTGCCTTCCACTAGGTTGAAGGATAAATCTCAGGTTTTTGCTTCTTGACATTGTAGCTTTCCAATTCTCTTTCTACTATTTTCATATACAGTTCATTCTAATTTGTATAACCTGTAATGATTATGAGCTTCAATTCCACAGCTTGACTAGTAAAGTTATGCATGAGATTAAATATTGCCTCTGTACTAATGTGACAGGCATCTGTTGGAACTAAAATAAAACAGTACATAGAGAAGCTTTCAAGGAAGATCAATCTGAAGAGGTTATTAGCCCTTCAACCATTGGAGCGGTATGATTCTTTTACTGTGACATATTTGAAACTCAGCAATGTTATTTCTACACATGCACCCCCTTCCACCCTCCCTCAAAGGAAGAGAGAGAGAGAGAGAAAAAAAGCTTCCTTTGTACTTTTGTAGCTTATGTTGTTTCAGACGTTGCGGGCATCACTCACCTGATATTTGCCAACTAAATGGACAAAAACATGTCTATTTGGAGTTGTATAGTATTTGTTCTTAAGAAGTCTAGTTCTTTTGCAGATTGTAGGATTTGTGGTTGGCCTTATACCTCAAATCAGGAAGTTGCTGATCGGTGATACAGCTCCTCTTCATGTGATCCAAGATACTGCCATGTTGCTTGGGTATGATAAAAACTTTGTTTGTTATTTTGACCCGAGTAGGATATAATTCCAAAGGCAATCAAATTTAGACTGATGTCATACATGTGCATTAGAGGCATGAGTATTCAACAGCTAACAAACTAAAAGAAATTCACATAAACAAATAGTAGGCATATTACAATCGGTGAAGCCTTTCCATGTGAGCATTTGTTTCTTAGCCCTGATAATTGTTTTAACAATACTTAGACACCACGAAAAATAAAAAAGCTTTGGAAGGTGCTATTTTGTCCTACAACAATACTTTGAGCACAATATTCTGGTTCTGAATCTGAATTGTAATAGTATAATTCCATTTCTGCAAAATTGAATCATAACCTTCAAAACAAATATTAAATTGCAGGGATGGTGCAATCCCAGCTGTCACACTCATAATGGGAGGAAACCTTTTAAAAGGTACAAAGCCCTGCAACAGCTATACTCTACTTTTTAAAATACTCTTAATTTTACCCTTTTTTTCTTATTTTCAGGTTTGAGGGGATCAGGAATTGATAAGTCCCTTATAATTGGGATCATTATTGTTAGATACATTGCCCTTCCTATAATAGGCATAGCTGTTGTTAAAGGAGCAATCCAATTTGGCTTGGTTGGCAATGATCCATTGTATCAGTTTGTTCTCTTATTCAATTTGCACTTCCCCCTGCCATGAACATAGGTATGTTGCCATCACTCTAATAACATATTCCTTTCTATTACCAGTTTGCGATATTGCAACTATCTCGTTCAGTTTTAGAAAATCACAGCAAATATTTCAATGTTTGATAAAAGAAGAGGCACATCTAAGGTAGAAATTATTCCATATGGCAGGTACCATGACTCAATTATTCGGAACTGGTGAGAGTGAATGCTCAGTGATTATGTTGTGGGCTTATGGATTGGCTTCTATCTCCCTTACTCTGTGGTCAACATTCTTTATGTGGCTGGTTTCTCCCTGAGGGAGAGAGAGAGAGGTCTTCAACACAATGTTGTCGGTTAATGGAAAGGTGAACAAGTTAGGAAGTGTTGATTGGAGTTAGTTATTGTAGTCTTGTAGAAGGAATTGTCACATACTTAATATGCCCTTAAATGGCAGCCTTACATTTCCAGTGCACCCACTAAACCCAATATAGCAGTACAACATTCATTCAAGAGATTAAAGAAAAATGTAATATGCTTAAGGCAAGCAATTTGAGGGTTATCCTAAAGTCAAGATAAACACTTGCTCACTACAATCATAAAACAACCCAGCCCAGCCGGATTGCTGTTTAAAGATACGATTTGTCTAAATCGTCAAAATAAGGATGTTCCATGGCTTTCTTTGCTGAAATCCTTCTTGCTGGTTCATAATGCAACATCTCCTGCATCACAAATTTATAGAGACTGTAAATATGATGTTTACATAGCCACAGAGATGACAGACCACAGTCAAGTTGTAACAAAAACAAAAGAAACAAACTCACAGCTAGCAAGTTAAGGCCATTTTCATCCAGATTGGGGACAGATGATGAGAGTGGTTGGGGCTTCCATTGTGGATACTCATGCCAATTCACCAGCTTGCTCACTCCTGGCCAGACTTGTTCATTTGGTGTACCCAGCAATCTGTGCATCAGAAAAATATCATTACACCCCAGGAGAAAATCGACCAAACCCCATGAATAAGAAGAAAGAAGCAATAATGATCTAGACCTGAAAATGTGCAGCAGTTGTTGTAACTCAGAATCTCCCATGAAGAGAGCTTGCTGTGTGACTAGCTCAGCTGAAATTGAGGTCATATAAAAGAAAGGGAAAAAGGTTAGCAAAATACCAACAAGAAATTTCAGAGTTCAGTGTGTAAACTGTAAAGTGAAGCTTACCAAATATGCAACCAACAGACCACATGTCCACTGCTGTTGAGTAGTGAGTAGCTCCCAAAAGAACCTCAGGAGCCCTGTACCAAAGGGTCAATATCTGGAGAACAGGAGAGGATGGTATTCATCATTCGCAATATAATTTCGCATTGGATCTCACAAAAAAAAAATTAGACAATTTGGTAGTTGTTGTTTCCCACCTCCATGAGTGTACTTCTTGATAGGCAGAGTGAAGCTTCTTGCAAGCCCCAGATCAGCAATTTTAAGCATTGATGTCTTGCGGTCCATCAGAAGATTGTGGGGCTTCAGGTCTCTGGTGAAACGACAACGAGAAGGTAAATGAATTAAACTAACAACTCCATCAACATTTTCACTTGCACTTTGCTATGTGTTTTGAACTCCTGGAATTACCTGTGCAGAACACCATGGCCATGGCAGAAAGCAACTCCTTTGCAAAGCTGGTAAAGCAAGCTCTGCATCAAGAATTCAAAACACAGTAGATATCGTGTTAGTTACGCCATGAAGGTAAGGAGGGAAACCAGGAATCAATGATCCACAAGTCAATTGCTGACCTTAATAGTCTTGGGAGGGATGCTTTCTCCAGTCTGACGGAAACTACGCAGAAATTTCTTGAGGTCAGTATCCATATACTCAAACACCAAATACAGAACCGTCTTCCCTTCCTTATTTTGTCCTTGTTTCACATCGATCAATCTGTTTAAGAAGCAAATTCAACAATAAAGTTCACTTCTGTTTAGAGTGAGTAAAATCTTCATGCTGTAGTTACACCAAAATCAAAGGAATCAGGCCTTAGTGTAATCAAACTCACTTTCATCAATTCAAAATAGACTGCATTATCATGAAACCATAGAGAAATAAATTAAAGATTTTGCAGCTTGCAGCAATCTAAATCAATCCACTAGAACAATCATTTGGCCTTGAAATTGAAGTTCAAAACTCAAAAGCATGTAAAACATGCTAAAATTTAAAGGAAATTCAAGGATCTAGACAGAACTACCACAAAATTGAATGGCATTCAGAAAAAAAACACCCTAGGTTATAGGTACACTAGCAGCACAACCTGAATCAGGAAACATCGCCAGAGAAAAAATAAATAAATTGATAATTAGATAGAATTCTGTGAAAGGGGGAATGAATACCTGACGATATGAGGATCCCTAGAGAGCATCCGCAAGAGGGAAATCTCGCGAGAGTGGTGGGAGGGACGCCTTCTTCATCCTCATGGAGCCTGGTTTTCTTCAAGGCCACAATCTTCCCAGTCGCTCTCTCCCTCGCTCGGTAAACTTTGCCGTAAGTTCCTTCTCCGACTTTCTCCAGCTTCTCGAACGCTTCCATCGCCGACATCCCTGCTCCGACAGTTTTCCTGCCGGCGTCCATGCTCATCGTCGCCGTAGCATTATTGTTCTCCATTCTCTCTCCCCAGTTGTGAGTAACCGATCTGCACTGTGAATTCTCTCGCAGAGGCACTATATAGTCGTCGGCGGGTGGGTTTTTTGCTCGTTGTTAACGGCAACATTTTGAATTTCAAAACCGACGCGCTTCGTGCTTATAGTATATTTCCATAAATGCCCTTCTAAATCACAAATTAACTTGTTAACCAAATTGGGTTCCGACTTTCTTTGGTAAATCCTTTACTCCTTATGCATTTATGCCAATATTGATTTTGATTAGGAAAATGATATATATACTTCTATGTAACTCCTGCCACGTGTACAAATTTTATTGAGTAAAATAAAAATAGTGTCCCACTTTGTTATTTAAATCAATCAAAAGATGACACTTCAGTGGAGAGTAAAAAGTAGGAGTACAGATAGTATTATTCTTTTAAATAATTATATATATATATATATTACTTAAAACTCGCAAAAGTAGGAAAATCCTAAATCTTGAAATTTGGAGTTTTGAATTTTTATTATTTATGTATGGATAAAATAATATTTACTATTAATTAAAATATGAATTCAAATAGATCAAACTCAAGATTAAAATCGAGATCGAGCTCGAGCGGCTCGAAAAATTGCCGAGCCGAGCTCGAGCTTGAGCGGCTCGAAAAATTGCCGAGCCGAGCTTGAGCTTGAGCGGCTCGAAAAATTGTCGAGCCGAGCTCGAGCATGATTTTTTGAGCTCAAACTCGAACCAAACTATGTTTATTGAGCTCGAGCCAATCCATGCTTGAGCTTAGCTCGGCTCGTTTATACCCCTAGTATGACTATGACCTAGCTGGAAAGAATCAAAAAAAAAAAAAAATCGATCAATTGTTCATGGCCAATAACTTTATTGTTATTAACTTTAGTCTTCAACTAATGGTAAAGTTGCCCCTCAAGGATGGATGACTTCATTTTCCTTTCAGCCTTCATTTCTCTTTGAAGTCGTTTTAATAGGAAAAAACATATTCCGTTGCCGGGAATTGAACCCGGGTCTCTCGGGTGAGAGCCGAGTATCCTAACCAACTAGACTACAACGGAATTTGAGTCCTATGTTTTACTCTTTTTATCATATCTTTTAAAGTCTTTTGTCCTTTTCTTTCTCTACAAATTCCGCTTCCCTATTTCTCTTCTGTCTCCCAAATCTGATTTCTTAATCTGTTTTTGGCACAACTTTGTTACGTTTACTTTTAACATTAATCATAAAAATCTTCTCTTATAATATTTGCCAAATTTTAGTACGCTCATGAAAAATTGCATCAAAGCTTTTCACTAATCCTTCTTAGAATTCCTTTGTCTATAGTTAGAAGGGCGGCCAAGGTGCAGTCTTTCTTCACATATTTTCAGCATCTCCTCCCAGTCTGTTAAGTGTAGTGTCCTCTACTCCTCTGCATCTTTCTCTGGATTTCTGCAAATAGGTGAAAAGATGCAAATGGTGTCCTCTGGAAGGGCCAAATTTCAGCTTTTCCAAGTTCAGAATACAAATTCTTGGTTGAATTTTATCTGTGTATACCAAGTCGGCCTGTCCCTCAGTCGAATATTCTCATTCATATTCAGCTCCTGATTACAGTTGGTTGACCTGAATCTGGGGATGTCTTGGAGCACTGCGATTCGAGAATAACTTCTTTGGGTTCCTCCTATCAATAGGTTGCTCATGATACTTATCTGTCCAAACATCCAGTTCTTGTAATAGGATATCTCTGCTCACCAGTAATTACCTACATGAGCACTCCCCATCCCTGAAGTGAGAAACCTCTTTCCATCTCTCACAATAATCTCTCTTGCCTCGACCTTGACATGAACTTAAATGCATTATGAAGTCCCCGCATATCCGAAGGTTCTTGAAGACCCTAATCGTGGCACCTATGAGGTAGCTCAAGAGCCCAAACACAACAGCGAGTTTTTCGCTATGAGTTGACAAAGCATACTCCTTTTGTTCGGTTTCCAATATCCTGTAACACATACTTCGTATCTGGAATATATCCAGCTTTCCTCATCTTTACTGCTAATTCCTCCAAGATAGTTGTAAACCGCTTGGATTTCAGGGTGCCTAGTATCATCCACCAAGAATACGTGGACCTTGTTTTCAACTTCAATCCAACTACACCCAGGTTCCTTCTTGACCCCTCGTTCCCTCATTAATTTTCGTACATTGGCAGCATCACTCATCTTCCCTGCAGAAGAAAACATGTTTGCCATAAGTATGTAGCTTCCGTCATTTTGTGGAACTAGGTCAAAGAGTTGATCTGCAGCTTGCACTGCCAACTCGATGTTTCCATGAAGTCGACAACCAGAAAGAAGAGCTTCCCAAATGGTGCCCCAGGCTTATAGGGCATAGTCTGGATCACATTCGTAGCTTCTGAGAACCTTCCAGCTCGAGACAACAAATCAATTAAGCGAGAATAGTGATCTTCTCCTGGGCTATGCCATACACTCTATGCATTAAATCAAAATAATTTGTCCTTCTTTAACTAACCCTGCATGACTACAAGCAGATAGGACCGTAAGAAAGCTTATTCTGTCAGGAGATATACACTCTTCCAACATCTCTTCAAAGAGTTCTATCGCATGAGCACCATGTCCATGCTGCCCCAAGGCTGCAATCATTGCATTCCAAGACACAGAATCGAGAAATGGCATTCGTAAGAAACAGACACTGTGCAGAATCAATGTCTCCACATCTTCCATAGAATGTAATTAATGCATTTCCAGCAGAGAGGCTTGAATCAAATCCACACGTATATATCTGAGCATGGAGCTGGCGTCCAGTTTCTAGCGCAGCAAGCACTGAACAAGATGCAATGGCTCCTGCAAAAGCATAGTCATTTGGCTCAAACCCATTTAATTTCATTTGGTTGAATAGCCTTATACCTTCTTCCCCAAGCCCATTTTGTGAGCATCCAGATATCATCACTGTCCATGTTAAGGAGTTCTTTCTCTGGCATCTCCAGAAAAAAACAATTTAGCTTCATTAATCCGTCCAGCACTCACATATGCAGACAAAATCGTATTCCATGAGATCAAGTCCTTAGGTGATCATCTGATCAAAAAATTTCCTAGCATCATCAACTCCACCGCATTTCCAATACAATGTAATCAAAGATTATTTACTGACACATGAGCATGCTCCATAGGTGTCGTTTCGTCCCTTACTATGTAACCATGCACCTGCTTTCCATGGAGAAATAATCCAGCATCAGCACAGGCACTGAGGACATTCGAATATGTAAATCCATCCAGTTTAATTCCTAGCAAGTACATTTGTCTACAAAGTTGAAATGCTTCAGAGACTAAACCCTTATGCACATACCCCGAAATCATTGCATTCCATGCCACAACTAACTTCTCATCCATCCCATCAAACACTTGCCGTGCAGCATCAACATTATCATTCCTTATAAACCCACAATGATTGTTGTCCACGACAATTCATCCCTTTTGCTCATCTCATTGAATACCTTCCTAGCTGATTCCATTAAAAGCAATGAAGATACAAAGGGAGAAGATGCGCACCTAACGTACACTGACAAAAGGGCATTCTGTACAGACGTAATCGTCCCAGTCCCGGACTTGATAACAGCACAATGTAGCTGCTGGCAGTGCAATTCGCGATCGGCTATAAGTGCCAAGGCTGCAAGCACACTAGTGTATGTGTACTGGTCAGGCTGGAAGTTGTTTCTCTTCATATCATTGAAGACTTGTATGGCAGCATGGCCGTCATCTTGATGCGAATGGGCCGTGATCCTAGCGTTATAGAAAACAGTGTCGCGCATGCTTAAAGGGGTTGTATCAAAAATCTCTGCAGCGAGGTTGGGGTCCCCGGAAGCAGAATACGCAGCAAGCATGGTGGTTCTAGCAACAATATCCGGCTGGGGAATTTCGTCGAACAGGTGGCGTGCGTAGGAGAGGTTGGAGGACTTGGAGTAAATATCGATGAGGCGGTTGAGGATGGGGCACGGGGCTTGAAGCCGGAGGTGATCATGTTGGCATGGATGGCTGTAGCAAGAGAAGACGAAGCAGGGCTGTGTATGTTTGAGGAGCAGAGTTGAAGGTGGCCGCATAACGGCTGGCGAGTTGGCGGCAAATGTACATGCCTTGTGCCCAACTTTCAAAAGACTTAGCTGCAGCTGCGCCATTTTTCATCGTCATAGCTATTTGCAGTAATGATCAGGTTAGAAAAGAAAGATGCTTCATTCTCACCCATACATCAAAGTCGGAAGCTTTTCTTCACCATGAAGCCATATTTTGGGTGTTATAATCCATCTCTATCAACACACTTTAACGATTTGGTTGTGTTATTATTATTATGGAAAATGCCCGCCGCGGCGCCGCCCATATGAGAAGTGAAACGAATCCTTCTGTTTTCATTACAGTTGTGTTTTTACGACACTACATTATTCTCAACCTTCACATTCTCCCAGAGTCCAGGCCATAATTACATCCTCCTTTGATTCAGCATGAATATCCACCCACCATAAATAAATAGGGTTGATGACTGAAATAGAAAGAAGTTAGAACGCAATGACGAAAATGGAAAGATTTTAAAAAATTAGTAAATACCAATTTTAGTTTCACGAGTATTAGTAAAATGATAGTTTTAGTTCACATGTTTAATTTCTACCAACAATAAGTGAGGTGAGTGGTACTTGCGTCTCAATGTATTAATGGTATTATATGAAATGGGGTGTCTTGTTGCCCTTGTGCTGATGATTATTCGAAACGGGTTGTCTCCTCATCCCTCGTTTGCTGCATCGCTCCCGTGTTCCGGCAACATTGACAACTTCAGAGGCTTAATCTTGTCGAAGTCAAAGAGCTCGTCAACGAAGGATATAAAGCTTTCTCCAACAACCTGTTGGACTCGAGAAACAAAAATCATTATCATCCTCTATCTTCTCCATTAATACCGTCCGAATCATGCCTAGGCTTCGGAACTCTGGGGGCGTTTACTAGAGGAAATTTTGAGAATTGTCTGAAAATTAAAAAAAAAAATAGAGGAAAAACAGTCTGGGTGTGTTTATCATTTTCTTTCCCCATTCGCAAAAAATAGAGAATTATTCCAATTATTTGCAAGAAAATGGAAAACACGCAGAAAAGTAGTTTCAAAACCGGAAATTCCCACGCGTTGAACCAAAACCCATCGACTCCCCCCCGCCCAAGAGTACCTTTCTCCTTAGTTTCTTTTTTTCTTCTCCCCTGTTCCTTCAAATAAGAATAATATCCAGGGCCTTCTACTCACCCTACCACCCATCTAATTTTCCTTCTCTTTAGACCTTCCCCCCACACCCACCTCCTCCCTTTAACATTTATTTCATTTTTCGAAAGTATGAGTTGTCGCTGCTAAAGCCAATAGTACCGACAGAATGTACTGGCCTGAGGAAGGAATCTGAACCCGTCCGCTGCCGGACGCCTCCCCCAAGAAGGTAATTTTTTATTTTTTGTTTTTTTTTCGCCAATTCTGTTGATTGATGTTTGCAAAGTTCTTATAAAACTAAATGTACAGTGTTAGAGCAAAATGTTAATAAATAATGTATTTGATACCTACCCAAATTGCTTAAGAATTTACAACCAAGAATACAATTCAGGCCCACCCTGCTCTAAGTTCGTATTAGTGGTGAAAATAATACCATCACAATTAGATATGAGTCCAAACAAACAAACGTCTAAAATGCCACAATTGGTGAGGATAATCGCAAAATGCACTATGGAAGCAAAATTATAAATCATTGAATGGTGAAAAACATCAAATTTTAATTTGTATGTGTCTCTAAAATCACTTTCGTCCAACGAAAACAAACTTTTTAAAAATTGTTGCAATTAGATT